>JANHAO010007177.1:0-20445 GCA_026873985.1 Saraca asoca
AAAATTTAAAAATATCTGTCAAAGCCCTGCTCACCTAATCACATGAACTTATTAAATTTGATTTTTTCAGTGATAATAAAAATAAAAAGTTATTTAATACATACATAATACTTTAAATTTAATTGAAAAGAAAAAAATTTTAAGATAACATCAAATATCACTACGTCAATAAGAGTATTTACTCATTGAGTATGATTTAATTTAAGATTAACTTCCTTTTATTATACTACCAAAATAAATAAATAAACAAATTTTTTTGCTTATTAATTTCATTTAATTATAATTGGTCGTGCCCAAGATACCCTTTGTTAAGTTGCTCCGAAGGATCATCATTTGTTTGATTTAAGTAGTCAACAAATTTAAGTTTTTGCTTTTTGAGTTGTTGGGGCCAACCCAACAAGGCTCACTTTTTTCCTCCACAAAAACAACCGCTTTCTGAATTGAAATTACAAATTTAAAATTCATCTATCTTAATTTTAAGTTTTCTAAAGAGTTCACATGGATGGTTGTTGAATTTGAATTAATCTCCTATCTTTTTAGTTTGTTCATCATTGCTGTCACAGAGATAAAACTTTTGTACATAAGCAGCAAGAATCAGAAATTGTGCAAGGATTCACAAAAAAGTTTATTTTCATCTTTCCATCATAAAATAACAATAATTTCAATAGTCTAAAAAGATTTAATGCAAATTTGATAGTGGGGTTACATTCACAGAAGAAAGAAAATAATGAGCTATGCCTACAGAACAAATAGAACTAATAAAATCATTGAAATCAAATTCTAAGACACTATTTGGAAATTGACAAATATGAAAGCCTTGTGATAGAATTTAAGATTAATAAGATATAAATATTTAAGGTGATGGCTTTTACTTTACTTCATGAATGAAGGTAATAAAGAAATTTTATTGAGTAGACAAGAGAAATAATGTAAATAATATAATAATTTTCAAACCACATCTTAAATATAATAAAAAAATATCTTATGATACATATGCTTTTCACTCTCAATAAATATCAAAAGTATAAATATTAATTGTGTGATTTCAAATAATCTCGTAGAGTTATAAAAACAAGTTCCCTTCTTCTTAGAATAAATCTTATATAATATAAATATTTATAAATTAAATTTTTTATCAAAAGATAAGTTTAAGTAATAGAATGTATCAATTTGATTTAATCACAATTTTATTTCATAAAAAATTTTATTTTAAATAAAATATAGAAATAAAAGATTATCATATTTAAAAAAAAAAATTTAAATCTCAATCCACACGTAACAATGAATGACAATTTAGCTGGACTACTTCAACTCACAGGATGTGAGAAATAACCCTGGGAGATTAATTTTATTATGTCAAATTATCGATCCACTTATTTTATCAAAGGTAGCCAAGGATTGATATCTTGTCTGTTATAATGATGGTGCTTTTTTTTTTTTTTTTTTTTTTTTAATATTTGAATTTATGTTTTCTCGTATGAATTGCGTTTCCTGTGATTAAATTATAAAAGACACGAATCCAAAGGTAAGAAGATAAGGTGTAATAGACATTGAGCACGTTATAAATAGGGGTAGGGTAATTGAATATATGAATAATTAATTATTAATGATTGATTATAAAAAATCGTTATTTACGATTAATTTAAAAAAAGTATCCTAGGTGTAACAAGATAAAATGTAATAAATATTGGATTGGTTAAATATAATATTAAAATAATTGAATATAAATATAATTAATTATTAATAATTAATTTTAAAATAAATAATTATATAAAATTTATTTATATTTAATAATATCTTTTGATGATTAATTATATAAAATTTATTATTATTTGAATGATTTTTAATATTAAATTATTAAAAAAATGATAAAAAGAGCGGGAAATAATTTTTTTTATTATTAGAATAAGAATAATGAAGATAAAAGTAAAAAAAAAAATAAATTTAATATATGTATAAATTTGAATATTTTTTTCTTTATAACCTGATTAAATTAAAATTTATTTAAATAATTTTTAATTTAATTAAAATTATTATTTATAATTAATTATTTAAAATTTTTTAAAATATAAGCAAATTATTTTAAAAAAATTATAATAAATTATGAGATTTATAATTAATTATTAAAGATTTTAATCATAATATTTTGTAAGGAAAATTGAATAGCATTGCTCAAAAGATGTAGCCAAGTCCGCGCAGTAATTGAAGGTAATCAATCTTAAAGAAGGTCACACATAAATCCTGCAGGGGTGGAACCCATGTAAAAGGTGATGCTTTCGCATGCATGGCTATTGAGCTCGGACAGTTGTTGCTGATCAGAGAAATGCCATCATTCACATTTTGGAAGTGAGACTTTGATGCTTGGTGTTGTGTGGGCCTTTTCAACGGAAACAGACACTAAAATATAAATTAAAATAATCATATCATCTTCCTGGTTGCTTCAAAATCTTAACCTAAAGTTGTCATTGTGGGGACCTTAGATAAAACAAACTTTTATTATATTGTTTTTTACCCCATGGGTTCCATACACTTGGGACAGAGGAAAATCCAAGTTCTTCTCCCTTTGCCTATGAGAAAATTAAACACAGTGAAAAAGAGAATGCAGATTTGAATCATGAGATCTCTCTCTTTGCAGTATAAAGTTTGATCAAGCTGGCAAAAAAGCCAAAATTATTTACCATACGTGGAAAGGACTGTGCCTTACAATGGATCTTGTTGTATTGGCGTATTGCATGAGAAATAAATTCCACAAAGTTATATGAGAAGTTTACTTTCTTTTCACAGTGAAATGTATGGTGAAACGACTATTTGAGTGAGTAACTTTCCCCCCCCCCCCCACAAAAGTCCTTTAATTTCTTGAGAAATTTATTGAAATAAGTGGATTTTTCTTTCAATTTTAAAATTTACACAAACTTTTACTAAAAGATAAATTGTATTCCATTTTAATCCAAATAATTAATGTATATTATGATCAAATATGAATTTTTAAAAACTCAAATAATTGAAATATGATTGAAGAAAAATGCAAATTTAAATTTGTAATATTTTGTATATCTTTTAAAGAATTTGTGTAGATCTTAAAACTAAGTAAAAAAATCAATTTAAATTTTGAAATTAAAAAAATAATGTTAGTAACACCTCATCTGAACCATCCTCTTTAATCACACAGACATCCACCCCTTTTTGTTAATACTGTTTTTTCAATTTTTAATTAAGTAGGTTGGCAATTCATTGTTGGGTGCTAAACGGACCAAAAGTTCATGGACCTAGCGGATCAATTTATATTTTTTTACGGACTAGATCAGACAATAATTGATCCGTTTAAATGCGGGTCTAAATGGGCAACGGACCAAGTCCGTTTAGGCCTGTATTTATGCGAATCAATATGAATCCACACGGATCGGTCAATTTAGTGTTAAATTAGCCTCAAGTTCGCGGATCAATTCGTATTTTTTTACGGATTGGACTAGATAATAGTTGATCCGTTTAAATGTGAGCTTAAACGAATTAAACCCATTTAGACCCGCATTAGCACGGATCAAGTCCGCTCCGCTTGAATCGATCCGTTTAGCACCCTAGTTGAATTGAACTTTGATGTGCATGCATCCATAACGATTACACCAATGACTCACTCTTAGGGACGTCGACTCCGTATTTTCAAGTTGTCTTCCTTTGACACATAGTGTAATATAGCATTCTTCCTAGCCACGATCATTCTGTACTGTAATATTCAATGTTTATAACCTTCATATCAACTGTCAATTCTATAATCTTATCCATTTTGAATCACTCCACCCTTAACTCCATCTCTATACAAGGACAATAGACATATCTTAATTTTAATCTAGCATTCATCCCTGAACACTTTGCATACACATTCTTTAAACCATTCATAATTTAATCATTAATTAGAGCATCCTTCAAAAATTGTCTCAGTATTTTTTCTCTCGGGCAAGATGGTTTTAGCCTATTCTTTAAACAAAGTATTCATCAAAGTGTACATTTGTTAAACACTAGAAGAACTTAATTTTTTTTCTATTCGTAAAAATTGTGTGGAGCCTACCTTTATTCTACAAAATGAAAACTATTGTGAGCTAGTTAGCCAAGTAAATCATGTTTTCTTGTACTAGAAAATGAATCCATGTCTAAGAATAAAGGAAGAGAAAGTAAAGAACGTGGACTTGACATCCCATGACAGGAAGTAACCAAAAGAGAAAAGGGATAAATATGAAAAAGAGATCAAAGATAGGTGCTTAAATTGGAGTATACACGTGGGGTCTGTGACAGTGAAGATGCAATTATTACGAGTGTTATTATGATTACTATAGTAGAGAGAGAGAGGCATCTAGCCAGCTTAGTTTGATTTTGAAACAAAGAAAGACCTTCCCGATTAGATGACATACCGTTCTCTTTTAGGCCATTGTGGTCCTATCTAATGAGGATTGGAACGTTGTTAATTAACTTAATGCACGTTCTTCAAGAAAAGGTATGGTTTTGGATCAGGAAGGATCCGAGTCCCACGTCGTTTTTCTTGATTACTAATTGCCTTCTCTTCAATTATTGTCTTCTAATCTTTTGCTAACTTTTGCCAATCAGCCATCGGTTCTCGAAAGCCATTATGGCAAAGTCATCGGTAGCAAAAGAAGAAATGCTTGTTTAAGAGGTTAGGCAAAGTAGGACCATTGGTCTATTATAAATGTACATAAAGGCTTATTGATGTGCAAACCAACCTTCTTTGTCACTCAAATTGTAGTAATATAATACATTTTGTACATGTATGATCCTTCATAGTGTTTCACTCTTTGTTTTTGTGGGGGAAAACAATTAACAGCCTTACATTTGAATCATTCATTCATTAAGGCAGAATTCTTTATTGGTAAGCAAGCTTTTCTATCCATCCAATGGTCTGCCATTTATGTATTAATTAATCATTTGTTTTTTAAAGATTATGGTTTAACTTCAAGCTTAAGATGAGTGTTTTCATATTATTTATTTATTTAAATGTATTTTTATCCTTTAATTTTTATTTAAATTTTAACTTTTTTCTGATACAATTTTGTCCCTTGATTTTAGAAAATAAAACGGCTTCTATTAATATATCAATGAGATTTCATAAAATATAGAAATATCCTTTCTTGTTTTTGATATTTTGAATACCTCTTTTACTTTTAAATTTTTACACAACACAAATCTCCCTATCAGGACTTGTACTATACTAGCTTGTACACACTAAGAAACTTGAGTTTGGTGAATTTTATTTAATAATAATTTATAATATAAATTATTATTATAAATTATAATATATTTAAACATAAATAAATTATCATCCTATTTTTATTTATGAGATAACTATATAATTACATAATTATATTTATGTTAATTACTGATAGAATATTATATATATTTTAATTTGATAAAGTTGTTAAATTAATATTTTGAATTAGTTAAATTTATCATTTAAATTTTTCTATCTTTCCGACAATATTTTCTTGACATATTAATATTTAGCTGAATATATTTATAAATTAATTTGTTTAATAATTTAAATTAACTATTTTATATGAGAAAAATTAATTATTTAATTAATGAGAGTTCATGCATCCATTCAAACTATTTTTTAACTATATTACATGCAGATGTCATAATTAATATATATATTTTTAAGAAAATATACATTTCAAAAATATTTTTCTATGAAGTTTTAGAAATATTTTAAATTGAAATTGTGATAAGTACTAAAAAATAATAATTTTTTTTTAAAAAAAATTATGAAATATAAATTTAGTATTTGTTATAATTTAAAGATAATATAAAAATTTAAATACTAAGAATTTTTATATAGACATGAGAGTATATAGTAAATAGCTCTTTTATAAGCTTTTAGCTAATTTGAAGGGCTTTAACTTTTTGATTAAGTCAATCAGTTATTTTGAGTATTTGATAAATGGCTGTTTAAGTTAATTTTTGACCATTAAAAAGCTAATTTTAAAAATCTAAAGAACTCAGTCTTTTCAATTAGTTGTTTGACATTCAAAGTTCAAAAAGATATCATTACTCGTAATCAATTCAATTTTTGACATCCATACCCTTGATACATAGAAAAATTATTATAAAAAATATGTATGAAATATATTTTATAATAAATCATTTTTTAATTGATTCATATACATTAAATATATTATTTAATTATTCTTCTATTTTATTCCATTATCAACTTATAAGAAATAATCACATGAATAATAATAATAATAATAATAATAATAATAATAATAATAATAAAATTATTTTTATTTAAAATTATTTATTTTTAATAAAAATTTATAATAAATTATAACTATTTATTTCTTAAAAGAAAATCTAATAAATAATAAATTATAATTATTTATTTCTTAAAATAAAATCTTGTAAGTATAATAAATTATAATTATTTATTTTTTAAAGAAAAACTAATAAATCTAATAAATAATAAATTTCAATGATATCCTAATATAAACAACTAATATTAAATAACAAATTTTACTAAACATTTTTACATAAACAACTAATACTATCAACTAATCAAATCAGCTACTATAATTAGCTATCAGTTAACCATTAATGTAATAAGCTAACAACTAATGTAATTAGCCGATGTTCAAACAAGATCATTATCTACTAAATCAAAATTAGATATTACTAATCATGTATTGATAAGCATTTTTTCTATATAAATATAATTATTTAATTATAAATAAATCTCTTAATACAGATAAAAGAGAAGATATTTTAAATTAAAAAAAGATTAAAAAAATTTAAAAATTTTATCTACGATTTGAATTTGAATAGGAAAGAAAAAGAAATAAAAAAAATTAAAAGTTCTTATCACTTATTCTTTGTTAATGAGTTGAAAACAATTGCCGTATAGTAAGATTTATATAAGGATGAATGTCACGACTATTATAATATTAGTTGGTCACTGGTGCAATGTTGGAATTTTATTTGTTTGGTTTATAATAAAACATTTTATTTAATTGATATATAGATAAAATCTAATAATGTAAAAATAAATTTATTTATAGGTTGATAATTATTAATATTGTTATATGAGAAATCCGGAATTGTCCTGATGGACCAACGAATGGTTTAAGTGCGGCAAGGCTCCAGCTCGAACAGTAGCCAGAACATCAAGATTCTAGCTCGCATCACATAGTGACTCCCTCAGCTTGAGCTCGTTCCCAATGTAGCGAGCTTAACCTCATTGCCTCGAAAATAGACATTCTTCCAGACTGAAGGATCTGGCCAGCGAGAAGCGATTAGCGATATGAAAGCTCGTTGAGCAAAAGACCAATACACGAATTGCCCAACAAACATGCAGGGCCCACCTGCAGGAGACAATCTGCAGCAGCCAAATTGCAATATTTAGTCAGATTGTCCTGTTTTGTACATTAAATACTTAATGTAATAGATTTACTACATGTAAAATTACAATTATAACCTCTTCTCCTCTATAAATATAGGAAGGAGATGAATGTTAAGGGAGGGAGACCGATACACTGAAACTCTGTAAAAGTATACATTATCGTGGACGTAGGGTCTGGTGCCGTCCAAATTTGGCCGAACCACATTAAAAACCTTTGTGCTTTCTTGCTGCTGTTCCCTCCTCTCTTGCCTATTTTGTTGATTTCCTAACTTAGAACCAGTTAATGGTTTGAGATCCCAGAGTTGGTTAGAGTTTGGATTAGAACCAGATTCCATCGTCAATATTTTGGCGCCATCTGTGGGGATCTCACCTATTCAGGTTCGTTCCTTGCTGCAATGGCCAAGGGAAGAGCCACAAGAGCTTCGAATGCACTGCTCAACCCTCCAGAAGGGCACATCTCGACAACGGACTCCTCCATCACTCTCGTCATTGGCACAACTACCAGGTTCCTCCCAACCAGTTCTATTCAACCAACTGCTGCTGCCAACGGCATTGATGGGGTGCAGATTTGGCTCTAATATCAGGAAAAATTGGAAAATATGATGGGAGAACTGACCAAAGTAGTTACGATGTTAGTACAGGGTGTGCAGAGACAGGCCAAAGCCGCAATGCCCTTGAACATTCACCAACAACAGTAAGTTAGACGTTTGGGCGATCTTAACTAAGAGAATTCTCCAGCTCGTTGCTCACAAGGGCAAATTCCAAGTGGTAAATCCTGTGACTGTGAGGGTCAAAGACTTCAGCCATCTCCCAGACAACAATTCGGGGCACATGACCTATTGGTTGGAGAGCTATTTCAAAAAATAACCCAGCTGGAGGAACACCTTCGAGCTCCAAGTGATTAAACTCGTCACGAAGAGTGGTCACCGCTCTTTGAGAAGATCGAAACTCAAACTTTTCCTTTCAAGCTCAAGGTCCTTGCAATTCCGTTGTACAATGGGGACTCCGACCCATATGATCATCTGGACGCATTCAATGTTCAGATGGACTTACAAACAATCAATCCCTTGATTAAGTGCTGAGTGTTCCCAGCCACACTAGGAGGCATACCTCACATTTGGTTCAGAAGCCTCCTAGCTCGCTCAATTTGCAGTTAGGAAGACTGTCAACAAAAATTCATTAGCCAGTACAGTATACTGAAGAGGCAGCTTATGCCCCCTGTCATCTTGCTATGGTTTTTCAGTACAAGTATGAGTCGCTAAAGGACTACATTGCAAGATTCTGGCTTAAGGCCAATTCAGTGGAGAATCTATCTGAAGAAACCATCTTGGCGACAATCTCTACGGGACTTCACAAAGATGGAAAATTATACAAGAGTCTGTATAACTCTACGGTGAAGGATCTCGTCGAGTTTTATGAGCGAGCTGCTAAGCAGATTAAATGGGAGGAAACCTTTGGTTTGGAAAGGTCTGATAAGAAAAATGAGAAGGCTGGCTCCTCCCACAGTAAGAAGAGGGGCGATTTGGGTTAGGATGATCACTCTATCGAACGGACTATGAAAAAGGCCAGAAGGCCCGGAGGTGAGCAACCTCAGCATTCGGACCGCCACGAGCAGTATAGCATCCTATCAGACTCCTAAGAAAGGATTTATGAAGCAGAAAGGGACAAGGAGGACTTTGGAAGCCCCAGACCTTTGAAGACCCCATTCAGGCAAAGGAATAGAGATGAGTTCTGTGCCTATCACAACGAGGCCAGCCATGGCACCTCAAACTGTCAGGCCCTCAGGGACGCAATTGAGGACCTAATTAGAAGGGGTTGTCTAAGGGAGTACGTGGTGTGACTTGCGGAGCAGCAGTCTCAGCCTTCTTATCGTAACAGCGGCCAAGAGACAAGGGGCTCGGTTCGAGTCATACATTAGCAATGAATCTCAAATTCAAGTGTAAATGTAAATGCCTTCTTTTGCTTTGTTTGGAGTAGTTTACCAGTTGGTTTAATGTTATTATCTTCAGCTCTTCATTTTACCCTCTGCTATCAAGTGTTTGCATCTTCCACAGCTTGTATGCGGTCAATTCTTTTATAACTTTGTGCCAATCGTGACCTCTGATCCGGTTGAGGCCCTCTAGAGCTTATTCTGGAGATGAATTGATGAACACTTTCCTAGCGCAACTGCGTGCTTACTGAGGTGCAGAGGTACTAAAAAACACTCACTTTACCAGTGCAGCTACGTGCTCGCTAAGGTGCGAAGGCACTAAAAAACACTTACTTTGCCAGTGTAGCTACGTGCTTGCTGAGGTGCGGAGGCACTAAAAAAACACTCACTTTGCCAGCGTAGCTGCGTGCTCGCTGAGCTGTGGAGGCACTAAAAAACACTCACTTTGGCAGTAAAAAACACCCATTTTGCTAGTGTAGCTATGTGCTCATTGATATGCGGAGGCACTAAAAAATACTCACTTTACTAGCGCAGCTACATGCTCGCTGAGGTGCGGAGGCACTAAAAAAGGCACTAAAAAATACTCACTTTGCTAGCCCAGCTGCATGCTCACTAAGGTGCGGAGGCACTAAAAAATACTCACTTTGCTCGCGTAGCTGTGTGCTCGCTGAGGTGCGGAGGCACTAAAAAATACTTACTTTTCCAGCGTAGTTGTGTGCTCACTAAGGTGTGGAGGCACTAAAAAAACTCACCTAACTAGTGTAACTGCGTGCTTGCTGAGGCGTGGAGATGCTCAAAATAAACTTACTTTGCCAGTGTAGCTGCATGCTCGCTGAGGTGCGGAGGCACTCTTGAACACTTAACGCTAGTGTAGCTATGTGCTTTCTGAAGTGTAAAGAATTAACGACCTAGTTGTTTGCCTAAGGCAATGATATTGCTCTAGTTTGCAACTCACATGCGACTCATTGTTCGCAGCTCTCATGTGACTTTCTGATTACGTGCAATCCATTTTGTAGATTCAGCAATGCTTATGTGTGAGATACTCTGTTTTGATTATTATGCTCGAGAAGGTTTTCACCGATTGGTTATTTGAATGTTTCGTCTCAAGCTATGAAAGTTTGCATTATTGCATATACAAAAAGCTAAAGACAGCATATTAAGACTATGAAGAAAATTTTATTCATTAAAAAGCCTCGACGAGGCAAAATTACATCAGAAAGAGAAAATACAAGTCAAAATAAGCTAAACTAGACACTTTTAAGAGGAGATTACTGCCCAAGAAGAGAGCTTTCACTGATGGGATGCACCCTAGCTAATTAGAGCTCGCAGACCTGGCCAAGTCCCAGACTTATCACTCGAAGCCTTCCCTAACAACAAGCTCTCCTTTAACCTAACCCTCACCAATGGAAAGGGAAAGCACATTACTGCTCTTTATTCCACCAGCCTCCAGCTCTTATTCTGATTCACAAAGAGAGCAACTCAAGAAGTGCCAGGAATTTGGCTGGTCAAACATCACGGCAATGTCGAGAGGATATAATTCAAGATCTATAGGAGATCTCTCCACGTTACTGGAGAAGTCATATCTTCGAAACTCCTTATGCAGTAGACCATACATAACCCGACGGAGAACCAGAACGTAAAAAATAATGGAGGTTTATCGGAAGTCCTCATGGTTTACTCAATAAGAGGGCAGAAGGGATTATTCCTCCCTTAAATAAGGCCAGGCCCGGGTTTACCGAAGGGTCTAGATTAATCTCCCCAACCACTATCATTTATTATCTTGGAGAAAGTTAAGGCTGACTCATCGATAATTGACAAAGATGTGTCATAAGAAACACGACCTAGAACAGATGAAATGACAGTCTCGGTGGAGACTTTGACCAAGTAGCTGCTGAAAAGTCTCAACTCCCAGCCCTCAAAGCGAGCTGAGAGTTGTGGGACTTATGTTATATGAGAAATCCAGAATTGCCCTGATGGACCAGTGAATGGTCCAAGTGCAGCAAGGGTCCAGCTCGAACAACAGCCAGAACATCAAGATTCTAGCTCGCATCACACAACGACTCCCTCAGCTCGAGCTCGTTCCCAATGTAGCGAGCTTAACCTCATTGCCCTGAAGATAGACACTCCTACAGACCGAAGGATCTAGCCAGCGAGGAGCGATCAGTGACCTAAAAGCCTGCTGAGTAGAAGACCAATAAATGAATTGCCCAACGACACGTAGGGCCCACCTGTAGGAGACAATCTGCAGCAGCCAAATTGTAAGATTTAGTCCGACTGTCCTATCTTGTACATTAAATACTTGATGTAATCGATTAACTGCATGTAAAATTACAATTGTAACCTCATTTCCTCTATAAATATAGGAAGGAGATGAATGTTAAGGGAGGGAGACCGATACACTGAAACTCTGCAAAAATATTTTTAGATCAATACACTACCATGGACGTAGGAGCTGGTGTCACCCGGATTTGGCCGAACCACGTTAAAAACCTTTATGCTTTGTTACTGTTCTTGTCTCCTCTCTTGCCTATTTTGTTGATTTCCTGACTTAGAATCAATTAACAGTTTGAGATCCCGGAAGAACCCTTAGTTGGTCGGAGTTTGGATCAGAATCAGATTCCACTGTTAACAAATATCAAAAAGGTTGATACACATTAGAGATTATTTAAGATATGACCATTTTATTTATATGATAAATAGATAGGGAGAAGGCTTTTTACTTAAAAGGGTAAAAATCACCTAGTAAATTTAGCGAAAAATTGAATAAAAATTTTCCAAACCTTAAAAGACATTAATGATAATCATTGGATCAAAAAATTCCAATAGATTCTCTTAGTACAACTAAACTAAATCCTTTGAACTCAAAGTAAGATTTATACTAAACTAAGATTTAAACTAATACTAAAATGTATTTTGCGTTTTGGTTGATGCATTGCACTATGAACATATCTCATGCCAATTCAATTATAGACCCAAGTCTAATTTTCATCCTCTAGCTTCAATGAAATAAATGATGCAGGTGGCATGAATAAATCAATAAAACCAACCGATAGTCAAAATTATAAACTGTCAGAAAGGTATGTACACTTTCGAAAGTATATACATTGTGATTCTTTGCAAATGTCTTTTATAAATGAAATGAAAATAAATAAAAAAACCAAGAAAAAGGATACTTTAATATTTAACTGTAAACAACATGCCATAAATCATTTTATCAAAAACGATATGTAATGTATCAAACATTAAATACTTAGTCTCGTTTTTTTTTTATTTGTTCAACCATGTTGCTTAAAGGAAACTTCTGGACGTTGTTTTCTCACAAGCTTATTATTTGCAATAGCTTAAGATTGCTCACATGTCACTCTAAGTGTATTTAACAAGATAATTGACAAAAATAACATATGAAAAAGCATCATTACAAAAAAGAAAGACAAAATTGATTTACAAATACTACTGCAAGACCTTTTCAAATTACTTGTGGAATGTGAAATGATTTATAAAACTTCTTGACTCACCATTATGTTTATTTCCTAAACTACACATTGAATGACTAATAATTTATAGAACTTCTTCACTCATCGCAAACCAGTATGATGAAATTTTTGCTATCCATATTTTTTGAACTATATCAAGAGTATAATTCATTTATCTTATATGAAAATTGTGTGTCTCCACGCCAAATTCTTCTTTCAAAAGAAACGTGCGAGTCCACCCCAAGCCTCCGATGATATATATTTGGGTCACCAACCAAACTGTCATAGACAATAACGAAAGTCAGGAAAGAAACAACATCACTTACACAATTGCTATATAAAAGATACCAAATCAAGTCTACGGTGAGACAAGAAAAAGCATAGCAATGGCAGGGACTTAAGTGAAACTCATAAATCATATTATGAAAAAGATGTCAGGAAGATCCAAGAACCAATGAAGAAGAGTTCTTCACATAGTGCTTTAGCATTATTGAAACTAGTTTTGAGCCTATGTTATGCACGGATTTTATAATGACTTCATGAAATATGTGATTGTTGATGGTAAAATTTAGTCAACCCAAGTTCTGAACCCTAAAACTACAGAATAAATGTGAAGAGAGAGAGAGAGACCAAAAGTTCTTAACGTGGTTTGGCTAAAGTCAATATCACTCCTATATCCACGGCTTTTATGACTCTTTGTTGAGTATATTATTTTTTATGATTGTATTGTGTGTTCATGTACAATGACTTCATCCCCTTTTATAATAGTTGGGGGTTACAGTTTGAGTACAAATTTATAACAGATAAGTATCATGACTTGATTAAGATTACATAGTAGATCAGGGTAGGCGGTTAATACAAACTCTTGCCACAATAGGGGATTGTATGAGCTTTCTCGATGGTTAAGGACTCTTTATGTGATTGGCTTGCATCTAGCGACTTGATATCTTGATTGGGTGGCCTTATTCTAGATGAGTTGGACCTTTGCTAGTGTGAGTCTGTCCATTAGGCTTTTACCAGCCCATTTGTACGGTACCGAGAATTACCCACAATATTAGCCCTCCAGCTTTTAGTGCGATCTATGGATTGGGAGCTGAAATTTACTAGTAAAAGTTGGAGATCATGACTAGTTTTGATTGCTTCATTTTGTTTCCTGTACCATCATTACCACATTAAATGTGTGCACTTTTTAGTAACCGTTAGTGCAATAACATCAGAACCCTATTTTTCGTTGGACCATTAGATCGAGGATGGTTCATCATTCCCCTGATCTAACGATGTACCGATTTGCCTTATAAGGTGAAAAGACATTTCATTCCCTCTCATTTGTTGCTTTTGAAAATCTATGCTTCAGTTTTTCCCATTCTCAAGCTTTCACCCTATCTTTAGTATTTTCCATCCTAGTTACGTCTACAACAGTATCCTTTAGGTTTGGTCTGATTGGTTGTGCTTGTTTTTCTCTGGATCATCTTCTCAGACCCATCTCATTCTATTGATTCAGTAAGTTCTTTAAATACAATTTTCTTGACTTTGAGTTTTTGCTTTTTATAAATGCTTTGCTTTGTGGTTTTCTGATATATGGCAGCCTGGTTTGGTAATGTGCGTCCATTAGATGTTAGGAAATTTTTCTTCGCTGACTAGTTATATTTGTTTATGGGCCTATTACTGTTCATGAAATTGGTGTATCATTACTTGATATAGTTCCTATAGATTTAGAGGTCGTAGGTTATTGAGTTTAGTCTTCTTCTATTTCCTTGGTTCTTATGACTTGATAAGTTTGTTAGTTAAGCCCCCCATGTTTTCAATAGTCTGGGTCTTAGATGTGGTGATTTAAGGCATGTGTGGCCTGTTGTATAAGGAACCTTGTTATCCTTAGTCTATAGGTAAGGTCTACTTTCAACGACTTGATTGTTCCTTCTTCTGCATAGATGGTAGGTTATAAACATTAAGGTCACCAAATAGGGAGTGCCAAGGAGTTTGAATCACCTGTTGGAAGTGGGGAGTTGCTATGTTTTATAGATGATGCGACCTCAAGGAGTGGTGAGATCGCTTAGAGGGATGTTGCTTGTCCTGATCCCACTGAGGGTCAGTAGGTCGATGGAAGTCAGGAGCCCTCAGATTATAAAATGTTTATGTACCACCTTTCGATCATTAAATTTAATGATCTTGGGAGCATTGTGGAAACTTTTCGTCTTCCAAAGGGCTATCACATTATGGCTCTTTCTCCTACTGATCACGCAGCTCATCCTCCTAAAGGGTCTGTTACTGTCAGCAACTATCATCTTGTTGTTGGGCTTAGGTTCCTAGTACACCCCTATGTTGTGGAGGCTTTGAATAAGGTGCACCTTTCCCCTTTTCAGCTTAGCTTAAACTCATACTCTCAGCTTACCTCTCTCGCCCTTTTATATCTTTCAAATGGTCTTCCTCCTCCTTTAGTAAGGGTTTTTGTTATCTTTTTAGCATCAGGAGTGTGGGCTAGAATGAGGGGATTTATTACTTATAAGCTCAACAAACGTGATTCAAGAGTATCATGCCACGGGATGATGCTAAGGGCAAGTCCAATGTGGGGCTTTATAAAACCCACTGGTTTTTTGTTTCTTGTCCATCACTGTGTTATCTTCGTAGTTTTGGTTTCGGCCTTACTCCTGGTAAGCGAGCTGAAGATGTGTAGGCTTCTATAAATTTGTTTTGTTTTATGGCTTTTGACATTTTGTTTTATTTGACAGAGGGAGTTGGTATGGAGAAACCATCACTGGAGGCCAAGAAGCTTGAGGTACTAGACTAATTTGTGGCTGTGGATGATTTGAAGAACGATCTCAGGTTCAATGATGACCTGTTGTGTTTGCACAACCTTGGCCCAGCTTTAGACATCAAACTTCGCAGAGACATAGGAGCTCGTGGAACCAAGGAGGTCAGTCCAGCAGACTTTGGAGAGTATGAAAATATGTTGAAGCTTAACCTCTGATTGCCATGATCTTCCCATCCTACCCGGTTCGTTATTGCTGCTAGCACTTTGTTGGCCTCTGCTGTTGTTGTAGGCCCTATTGCTATAGGATCATCTTCTCTGGCCTAGCATCTTCCTAAACGCTGGTTCCTTTATCTCATCCTGAGGTGGTTGGGATGATTAAGGAGGTCGCATCCCTATTTGATCCTCCTACTAAAAAGCAGAGATTAAGTAGGGGGAAGAAGGTCGTTGTTGCTTCAGAGGCGATTCTTGAGATTGAGGCTAAGGAGCAACCTTCCGACCTTGGCTTGAAGATAGATGAGTGTTTTAACTTCGTTTGACAAAATGTTGAGTGGATCCTGGGGCCTTATAGTCAGGTCAAGATGCTAGAGTCAGACCAATTCCTAGGGGAGGGTTTAATGGATTACACAGCTCGCCATACTTTGCTGGTGAGTAAAGCTCTTTCAACTTGGTTTTGTTGCCTTTCGTAATCTGACTTGTTCATTTCATAATGAATTTTTTTAGAGCTTACTGTCAATAATAAAGGAAAAGAAGGCACTCTGGGGTTGGGATCAAGAAAAGAAAAATCTTGAGGCTGATCTGGCTGTTGTGACTACTAAGGCGTTAGAACTGGAGGAGAAGGTTAAGGATGTTGAAGTCGCTAAGAAGAGAGTTAAGGAAGCTTTATCTCGTGAGATGGTGAATCACGAGGCTATTACATCGAGTTTGCATAAGGTTGTTGATGAATTGACAATGTTGAAAGGCAAGCTGCATGTGACAATAAAGTGAATTGAGGCTTTCGAAAGAAAATATGAAATGGCTAGGAATGAGGCCACTTAGGCCAGGAGTGTGGCTGTATTGGCAGAAAAGAAGGCTGCTTAGGCTAAGGCAGAGACTGTTATGTTGGTTGTGAGAGTTGAAGAGGAGGTGATGTCTAAGGCCACCGCTGGAGGAGCATTTTAGAATGGATTTTTCCTTTTTCAATAGAAATGTTCTCAAATTCATCAAAGGCTTCAAGGAGGATGCAAGAGTAGTTTCTCTTGACAAGGATTCACAGCTAGCAGATGAGCTTCTCTAGCTCGAAACTTGATAGAGAGTAGTTTGCAGGCCATGTAGATTGCTGGCAATCAAATTGCCTGTGATCAGCTTACTTCACATGGGGACCTTTATGCCTAAGGCATAGCTTCTGGGGGCCAATAGTAATTGTAGTTTTATGTGTTTTGAACCTTTATATGGATATTATCCTCATTGAGGAATTTAATGAATTTTGTTATTATTATGGTAATTCCTTACAAATGATAGTTCAATATCATTCAGGTTGAATGACCAATCAGTCGCATTAATGCTTTTTAGCTTCCAACAATGCATGTTTATCAAGTTGAATGGCCACTAGTTCATATGGACATTCTTTTTGAGTTTTGATGTGCCTAAACCGTCAACTGGCAACAAATTGAGCAACGATGTGCCTCAGGTGGCAATGAGCCATCACCTAACAATTAATTGAGCACTGATGTGCCTCAATTGACAATAAGCTATTAGCTGACAATAAATTGAGCATCGATGTGCCTCAGTTGCCAATGAGCCATCAGTTGACAAGGAATTGAGCATCGATGTGCCTCAGCTGGCAAGGAATTAAGCATCGATGTGCCCTAGTAGGCAATGAGCCATTAGTTGGCAATGAGTAGGTCACATGCGGTGCCAAATTAGTAGGTCACATGTGAGGTGGCAAGATGGTGCGAGCTGCCTCTTTAATGCCTTGTATTGATTAATGAATCTTCTCTGGCATTCTTCCTAACCGTCAATGCTGCAAGCTTAGGGATTCTTGAACCATGTTCAGGGTATGTAGTCTAGAGTAGTTGGAAAAACACCACACTTTACCAAAGGACTAGTGGTTTGAAGATCCATCTGTGCGTTAAGAGGTCTGAAAGCTAGATCTAAGAGCTGCGAGCTTGCTGAGACATGCGAGCTAGAGCTCATCTTTAGAGCTAAGAGTTGAGAGCTATATCTAAGAGCTACAAGCTAGCTGAGACCTACAAGGTAGAGTTTATGTTTAGAAAGGAGAGCTAATAGCTAGCTGAGAGCTGTGAGCTAGCCAAGCTTGCGAGCTAGACCTCATCTTTAGAGGTGAGAGCTAGATCTAAGGGTTATGAGCTAAAGCTCGTATTTAGAGTTGAGAGCTACGAGCTAGCTGAGATTGTGACCTAGAGCTCATCTTTAGAGCTGAGAGCTAAGAGCTAGTTGAGACCTCTGAGTTGAAGCTCATCTTTAGAGCTGAGAGTTGAGAGCTAGCTGAGACGTGCAAGCTAGAGCTCATCTTGATTTCATAAAATTTTTGTGAGTTTCCTTGGATATAGTTTACATTGTAAAAGATTCTGGATCAGGTCAAGATGACCAATGAAATAGTTTTAGTAATACTAATCAATCAAATACAAATGAACCCTTCCTTATAGGTAATATATTCAAGCCTGTTATACATATAACAAATTATTAGGTAGTTTAATTTACTTTCACCTGCATTATTAAGCAATTGTCAATCCTAATTTTCCATGATTTTTTTCCATAGTCATTCTTGGCCATGTTGCAACAATTTTGCAAGGTTTTATGGATATTTATGCAGTCAATTTTTTTCATTGTATTGGATTTTAGAATTTGTAATTTCTTTAGTTGCTTTTACTTTACTTAATTCAGTTGTATAGACTAAAATGGTTCTTTGCAAATTATATTAATGATGCTGATCCTGAATTTCAATGCTGCCACTGTGGTGCCATGTTTTAGCTTTCAGAGGAATTATCATCCACTAGTATGTCGTCACCCAAGTTCTCTTTATGTTGCATGCAAGTGAATGTTAGATTATGACAACCAAGTGAACCACATCATCATGTAATTTACATGCAATACTGGTGAATTTACATTGAAATCTAAACAATAGAATAACAAAAGGAAAGTGCTTATATATATATGGCAAACTATCGTACTTGATGGTGAGTAGAGTGTTTCTATTACAAACAACAACCTATGATAATGCTACTTTTTTTTTGACTAAGTAGCAAAAGATTCACTAAAAGCCAAGGTTGGCTTCTAACAAAAAAGTGCACTAATGGGTAAGTTTTCCAGCATAACACCTTGTCAAAATAAAATTCACATAGTTTTGCAAGATACTAACTCCATAGTTTATGAGCAATGTAGTTTACCTCCATTTCACAAATTCTCAATCAAAATTTTCAATTTTAATGGGATGTTTGAGCTTTGTGGCAGAGTTTTGAGGAGGTAACATTTTTGAGATTGGAGTGTCATCATCCTCTTCATCACTTCTAGCCCTTTTCAAAGGTGTGATGTTATCCATAGAGCTTAAGTCAGTAATGTGGTTAGAATTTAAGGAGAGTGTATCCTGTTGTAAACTCTATGTTATAAGAATGTTGAATAAAATGATAATAGATGACTGAAGCAAGCTTATTATCATCTCATCAATGAAAATGAACTATACTTACATTTGTTGGAGGTTGAAACTGAATGAATGAGCTTGGCACAATGGCAAGGTCTTGTGAAATGAGGTGCTATATGAAAATAAAACATCAAGTTAAAGTACAGTTCAATTCATAAACTCTAGAGCACAATATGAATTGTAATGATTACATAGTGGAAGATTTTTTGAAGAGATTATGTATCAAAAGTAGTAATAATATATAAGTTAGCTAGAGATTGGCATATTAACCATTCAATCGACTTGATAAAAATGAGAGTTGGCCTTGAATGCTTCAATATCTCATTCATCATCATTGATTTATAAGACTATGTAGCTCGGGCAGTCATCTTCAAGTTTCTCATCGTTGATGTTATAAGTTGATATTTGAATTTTGAAGAGAAAAGTTTTCTTTAATAAGATATCCAATTCAATTGGAAAAGTTTCTTCTTCATCTTCCTACAAAAATAATTATTTTTTGTGCAGTATAATAGATGAAGTAAAAGTTCATATGCAGGAAAAAAGATGGCTAATTAATTAGCTAAGGCACCATTACTTTCACTTGCCGCTGGAAAAGGTAATCAGCTAATTTTCCTATAATTTGTGCTGCCTTACATTTAAAGAGGACAAAAATAGCTTTTCCAGTAGGATCACAGACCTCAACTTAAACTTTATATCTATTAATGACACAAAGTTAGAAAATTATGTTTAGATTTTAATGAAAGTCACATTAAACTTGATGAAATATTTGTAGCATTGATTGTTTTAGTATAGGAAACTAAATAATCAATGAAGGCAACATAATGCCTATACTTAGCAAGTGTAAAATCTAGCTTCCTATTGTAGCAAGGCATATTACTTCCCTATTCATAACCCTCACTTTCCTACCATATCTGATGCAAGCATTTTAGCACTAATAGTATCTAGTGGGTAGGATCTTGATTGTTGCAATAGTAGATGCAATTCCAATCTAGTAGAAATAAATAAGTGTAAGTTTAGGAAAAATATAGAAAGTAAGTCATTAAGTAAAATGCAAAACTATTATGTACCTATTTAGAAGCTTTAATTTCTTTAATTATTTTCTTGTTGATCGAATTTGCCCAATCTTCTTTACTACCACTGAAGCTTTGACTGTCGAGTTTAACGAACCTTTAGGTTTGTGATTTAGTAACAAACTCCAAGCTACATTTTAATTGGCAAGAGTAGACATAATTACAATTTGTATGAAAGTAAACTTTC
>JANHAO010007178.1:0-20457 GCA_026873985.1 Saraca asoca
TTGGATGATATTTAGTGATCAATGATGTATTAATCTCAAGTGGTTCCTTTGGCTGGTTGCTTGTATATTTGTAGTTTTAGTTGCTATTTTTGTAGTGTTTATGTTAGTTTTGTTTCTGTCCAACCCCCCCCCCCCATTTTAGCTCCGAATATCATTAATAAAATCATTCTACAATGGTCCTTGGGTTCGACCTGGGTTGCCTATGCTACAAGTTAGTTTAGGTAATTTCAATTTATAAATTACTAATTCGATCGGGCCTCGACAGCTCGCATCATTTGTCACCAAAAATTATTCAATCCATATGCCATGTTAAGTTCTTGGCATTTCTTGCATTGGTAAATATATGTTTAAATCTTGGTATTATTAGAAGATACCTTAACACCTTAGCCGAAGCCCTTTTATTTTTCATGACATCATTCTTCTTTAATTTGTAACATGATACCCCACATTTTGGACACTTATGTAAACTATTATACTCCTTTCGGTACAATATATAATCATTAAAACAAGCAAGTATCTTTTTATACTTTATACCCATCGGGCACGTGATTCTCTTGGCCCCATAAATATGCTCCAGAAGTTCATTACCTTCCAAAAGCATATATTTCAACACTTCAAGTAAGGTTGTGAAACTCTTAACACTCCACCCATCCCCCACTTTCAAGTTGAACAATTTCAACATAACAGATAATTGTGTAAATTTAGTACAACCTAGATACAAAGATTTTTATGCATCACTTCAAGGATATGTGGTGATTCAATAAAATTATCTTCAAGAACATTATGTACCATGTCCACCAACTGATCGTCCAGACCCAAATCAATTTCATCATTTTGGTACCTTCCATTGTCTTGATAATTACTAGATATACTAGACAATTCACTTTCACCATGTCATATCTATTGTGTATATCATTTACGAATGTCATGAATAAATAAATGATTTTTTATTTCCTTGGCTTTCGTTCTCTTAACACAACAAAATCTCACACAAGGATACCTAATCTACTTATTACTATTTGCAATATATTTATCAACAACAAATTTGATAAATTCCTTAACCTTATTTGCATATTCTTCACTCAACTGATCAGCAAACAACCATCTATGATCTATGACTACCCAATCTAAATTTCAACTTAATTTTTCATATAATATATTATTGTGATTCATTTTGTTCATGATTGATTTGAATAGTTAATTTATGGCTAATGTATGTTTGAAATTCAATGTGAATGCATGGCTATAAAAATAATTAGGGAACACAATTAAAAATAATCAACATTTAATTCATCTCATTCACACATTATTAGTCATTAATAAAATTTAAAAAGAAAAGTAGCTATTATCTAGAAATAGAGAGAAAGCAAGGCAGTGAAGATAATTGAAAACAATTGAAGATAGTGAAGATAAATGTAGAAAGGGTTTGAGAATAATTTTAGGTAAATGTTTCAGATAAGGGAGAGCAGAATGAGAGTTGGAGGGATAAACTGACATGTCACATAAAAATACCTAAATTTTAGACATCAATTAATACATAGGAACCGACATCTATTATCATGCATCTACGTCAGTTACTTGTAAACAACCAATATCGCAAAGTTTATATGTTGATTTTTTTTTATGAAAATTGATGTATTAATTTCAACATATTTACCAAAACATGATTACCATTCCATAATAATATACCCATTAATTTTTTTTTTGAATTATTTTTTATTGTATTTATACATAAATTTTTTTTATGAAAATCAGCATATTAGGCTGTCTGTAGTGGGAGTTGCTTAAGGGGATGCTTAACTTAAGCAACTCACTTTAAATAATTTTTACCACTGTGAAGTAATTATCAAAATACAAGTCAGCACTACAATTGCTTATTAAGTAACTGCATCTTAATATTAAAAGTGATTAAAATATTCAATTGCATAAGTGAGATAAAAAAATGAGATAAATTATAGGGCCCATTTAAGAAACTTGATAGAGTTGTACCATTGTGGGATAAAGTTGCTTGAGTTACTTAAAGTAGTGCAAAATGATGTGGTAGTGTGGAATCCAGTAAAAAATTAATAAACAAAACTTAAGCAACTCTTGTAAGATGCTTACATTGTAGATAGTCTTAGTTTTTAACACATTTACAAAAACACCACCGCCACTTCATAATAATATATTTATTGAATTTTTTAATTATTTTTTATTATTTTATAAGTCAATTTTTTATGACAACAAATACATTGATTTTTAATATATTTATAAAAAAAACACCACTATTGCTTCAATATTATATATCCGTGTGATTTTTTTAATTATTTTATTAATTTATGTCAGTTCTTATCAAGAACAGTAATCTAATCTACATCTCTTCATATACTCAAATATAAACGTGTTAAATTTATTTTGATAATTTTGTAGTCTTAATAAAATTGAAGAAATTAATTGTAAGTTATACATAAATAATTTGATTAAGAATTTAATTATTAAATTAATAAAAAAATTATTTGAGTATAATCAAATAAGTCATGAATTATATTATAATAAAGCCTTTGAAATATAATAAAAAAGAATTTAATTGATAAATTAATAATTTTTTATAATTGAGGATCATAGTTTTTAAAGATGGTTTAAATAAAAATGGTGTAAATTAAATAATCCTAAAAATATGTCCCTTAACTAAACTGTAGGAAACAACGTTTTAAGTTTTCTCATATTTGTAAAAAAAATCACCGCTCCTATCTATATATATATATATATATATATATTAATTTTATTTTTTATTTAATGTCTATTTAAGGATATCATTTTTATATTTTGTAATATGATTAATCCTGAGAAAATTTCCAATATGTGTATCTTGTTCAGTAAATTTTAAAAGCCTAATTAATTAACCATCACTAAAATGCGTGTAATGATGCATTAGTCCCTTCAATAAATGCTCAATGAGGTTTTACATTAGGATATGATTTTATGGCCTTCAATACACCTTAAAATTTATTCTTTACATTTTCTTTCTTTTTGTTATATAATATTTTTTTTTTTTCACAATTATTATAATCATATGAATGGTATCGGAGACACTTATAGAACATTCTCTTTCATACGAGATATATCTTGTATTTTGTTAAGACTTATTCCATATAAAATGAAATATATCGAAAAATATTTTCTGTCAAGTGACTTTACTATTTTTACTAATCATATCAAGCATACATTGAACAATAGCAAAAGCTCGATGGTTGAAAGAAGAGACCTTTAACTTCCAACAATTATCATAATCATATATTGTTTTTCGTTCGTGTCATTTATTGCCGCATGTGCACAGCTTGCTAAACAAATAATACTACCTTGAGAGGCAAAGTAAATATGTAATTAAAATATCATGTGAAGGTAAAAAGAAAAAAAAAGATGGATCCTAAACGTGGCCAACAAATAAACATGGCAATCAAATGTTGGCTTCTGGGTGCCTGCCATGTGGAGGTTTGCAATGCTGAAAGAGTCTTATTTTAGCTGCCCCTGTTGTTTGCAGTAAGTCTTTGTTAAGATGCATCCAAATTTCTTTCCATTTCAAAAGCGGCTATATAGTATTATTCTAAGTCATCCCCTCTGCAATGACCAAATGTTATAGCTATATAAATCACCTATACAAAGATTGCATCCAACCAAATCCTTAAAATATATAATATTGGTCAGTGAAATGTTTTTTTGCGCCTACCAGTGTTGAGCATATTTTACTATATTCGGCGGTTTCATTCTATTCATTTACTAGACTCGCTGAGTTCCAATTATCGAATCTCTTGTACAGATTACAGACACTAACTTACCTGAAATAATTAATTTAAGCTCCACACTTAACCCTGAAGTGTTTTGTTGAGATTAAACAAAAATCCTATCTACCTAGTTCAATACCAAAAGAAAAGGCTAATAATTCCATACAATTTATGCAGTTTAATTAATCTGATTTCTCAATCTATTTATAGAAAAGCTATTTAGGTGGATTTACCTCAATGAACCGCGCACTCTAATACAGCTCACATCTAGCAATTACACACACTTCATCTCTATGTTCTGTCAGCCAATACGTACTCTCAACGCCATCCTCTCCTGACCTTATTTTAAAGGCATTTAGGGCACATCCTTCAACCATATGGGACCCACCTTCACCCCTCTCTGTGGGACACCAATCACAGCATGGGATCCATGGCCTTTATTCATATCAACCTTGTTCATGCAAATGCCATTTTGACATGTGTCCTTCATTGGCTTGTACAAATAGGACATATTTGGTGGTGAAGTTCCTTAAGCCATAATAGAGCAAACCAAAGGCAGAAAAGGGAAATAGAAGGCATATTCACCATGAGAACACCATCAGCCTTTCTAAGAAGCCTCTCCTTGCGGCGGATTCAACCACAGATGGCGGTGGCTGTAGCCCCGTAACCAGTCAAAAGCCGGTTCGACCAACAACTAGCAGCAGAGCTCGACATCCTTCAGTCACAAGGCAATGAAGGCACTGATGAACCAAAATTCAATAGTGCCTTTGGATTGGTTCCATTGCTTGATGCTTCCATCGCCACCCAAAAAATAGCTTCGGATTTATTTTCAGATATTACTTACAGAGATGATTTGGATCGTAGCGCTGTTGATGAGTACCTTGAGAGCAACATCCAGATTCTTGATACATGCAATTACTTTGTAGAGAAAATAGATATCATGAGGAAGTATGTAAACTCATTCAGAATGATGGTACGTTTGGTAGATGGGAATTCCAAGCCTAATGCGATGGCAATAACACGTGCATTAGAGCATTTGGAATCATGTCAAGCAACTGAAAAGCAATGCAAAGAAATAAGTAAACGTGGCTCTTCACGTTTAAGACGAATGTTGAAACAAAACCTAGCACATGAAACAGAATTCAGTGAGATTATCTGTGTATCTAAGGCCATGGCCTTAATGGCTTGCAGATTCCTCGAGCAAAGCTTGTCTTTTGATTTGAAACTCCGATTACCGATGAGGAAACAGCCTACAGAATATTGTTCTTCATGGTTTGGGTTGATGAAGGAATTGGAAAAGCAAGCAGAAGAAAGCAGTGAGAAGCTTGTAAAGAAAAGAAGATCTGGGTTGGCTTTGATGATGAGAGTTTTGCAGCAGACAGCAAATGCAGCTAGGAACTTGGAGGAGAAGATGAAGGGTAAGAAAGAAGTAAATGAGTTGAAATCTGCGTTTGAGGGAGTGCGAATAAGCTTGAAGGGACTAGAAGATGGGGTTGAGGTTATAGAGGGGAGAGTAAAGGATTTGTACAAAAGCATGATTGATGTTAGGATGGTTTTGTGAGGAATTCTATCCCAGGCCTATAATATTCATTAGATCAGGTTAAAGTAGAAGTTTGATTAGGAAATTAACTCAGTATAGAAATGACGCCATTTTGCTGGCAATTGCTGATGTATAGAATACATCTGAGATTGATACTATAATTAGCCTTGTCATTTTGTGTCTATTTCTTGCTGTCTATGGTTTTATCTCTATCCTTGTTTACTTCGATTCTTATCATATGTGATTGGTCAAATTGTTGAAGTTGTATTTTCGTTCATCACATACAAGTAATTCTTATAAAGGATTCAGATAGAGTTAACCATGACAATTCGATATTAGAAGTGAAAAAAAATTAACTTAAATAACCCATGATTCAAATAGAGTTAATCATGATAAGTTAATATTAAAATTGAAAAAAAAAAATTAAATAGCCCATGCAGATCTCAAACATACAACTTTCACGTTATTAACATAACGCTCTAACCAACTGCGTTTTGTTGAGGTTGTGTTTTTGTTCATCACATACATGTAATTTCTATAAAGGATTCAAATAGAGTTAAACATGACAATAAGTGAAAAAAAAAATTTAAATTAAATGACCCATGATTTAGATAGAGTTAATCATGACAAGTTAATATTAAAATTAAAAAAATAAGTTACATGGCCCATGCAGGTCTTGAACGTGCGACTGCATGGTTAGCACTACGCTCTAACCAACTGAGCTAACAGGCCTTGATATATACATTGTTTAACCTGATAGATATAGATCACAGACTTAACAAAAATCATAAATTGCATACAATATTTGTGTTCTTGAAAAACCACGGGGAACCTGATAGGACGTGCCAGAGATGCAAACAGAGGACTCGATGAATTTGCTATATTACATGCAACACAGGCAAGAATCATGACCCAATTTATAAATGCATTGACGTCCTGTCATGGCTTTGTTCCAGTGAAAAATGTTGGGCTTCACCATGGCCATTGCTAAGGCTGTCTTCCCAAATCTTTCTCCCTGCGGTGATAGCTTGAGCCACAGTACATCTCACTTGTTAGTTATTACAGCTGACATGAAACAATATATGGTTTGCTTACATCCGATATAGTATTTTGATGTAAGGTTTGTATTCGAATTCCTATAATTTTGCAAATTTTATGAAAATCTTGAAATTTTTATACAAGATTAGCAACTTCTAAAAAATGTCAACTTTATAAAATATGAAATTATTTATGAAATATGTATGGGTTTGTACTCACTATCAAAGTAATCAGTCTAATTATATCAGGTCATTCACCCAGAGATTACAAGTTTAATATAGGGGGATATCAATTTGTGGTGGAATCTATATCAGGGAGCGTCTCTTGAAAGTAAGCTATATAATGCATATAGAAATTCAGAACATCAATGGGTGAATTCCACCGCTACACACATATTGTGTACTGCACTAAATCATTTTTACATACATATTATGTACTACACAAAATCATTTTCGATACAAAAGTAGTTCATCATCCCTTCACCTCCCAAACTCTTGGAGAAAAATTGCACCATTTGAACGATGTGTATCCGTGTTAATTCAAGGCCAAACATAAATTGCGCTCAAGCACAAATGTTACAAACATAAATTCTTGCTACCGTTGGTGTCTATATTTGATAGAGCATTTCATAAGTTACAGGGTTGCACATCAGTTTCAGATCGGCAGGCTATAAACAGTTGATACAAACAATAGCTTCTGTCAAGGCAGACCCTTTTTTTATAGTATTACAATGAGTAATTCTTTAGCTTAAACAACCGAGGACGAGGATCCACTTAATTTTTTATCTTGACAATTTTAAAGAGAGAATGACAAAATTTACACATATTAAAACAGATCCACTTAATTTATTATATTAACATTTTTAAAAAGAGAATGACAATTTATACATATTAAAACTTAAATTTTTTACACTGGACACTAATAAATTTATGTGTCTGTCTCCTAGACTGATAGATATAGAAATTGGATAGAAATTCAAGTGGGTCGTTTAGTGTTTTAGATTGGCATTAGTTTTCTCAACAAGCTTACTTGTCGTGAGCGAACATGACAACAATTGGTTGGAGCTAGGTGGTAGTAATAGAGTGGAAAAGAAAAAGTAACAAACAAAGACCAACAAGCAATTGAGCAGAAGAATAAGACAGAAGCATATAGTTCAGGAGTCTATCTCCAGCAAAAAGAGGAGTAAGAGTTCGTCTTTGAAAACCAAAGCAAGCTATGGACTGAAACTATTTCTACTAGTCTCTTCTACTGCAAGCAAGCACAACACAATCAACTCTCTGTCAAGTGTCCTCCCCCCTTCTTCCAGACTGCAAATGCCATCCTCAATTCTTTGCATCAGTCTTTCTAAATCCAATGGATCTACAGAATGATCCAGAACAGCCCAGACTGCCAATGTTGAGCCAGTACGTTGGTCAAACAGTTGTCTTACTCACACTACTTTACAATTGGCACACCATTGTCAAACTGATCCACATGCTTAAAAGTATGCAATGTCAATCCAACCCATATTGAGTAATGTGCAAAACGCATAGATGGTAGTGAATGTTTACAGTGGAGTAGCAGTTTCCACTTCAGTTCCAATCAAGCCAGAATCAAATGCCTAAAATGTTTCTCCCACAAGTAATGGCAGGTCAGTCAAAACTGTGGAAGTTAACCTAAATTCTAATTGTTTTTAATCAGTGTTAGTGTGAGTTATCTTCCTTTCAAGTTAATTCTTTGTATTAGAGTAGAATTGTGAGTGCTTGCCAATCAAATATTCGGACTATAAATATTTTTATTGGTTCAAATTTTGAGATATAAGAGAGATTTGATATGAATGCTTATGTAAAACCCTCAAATAGGTTTGAGAGAGATGTAAAGATAATGGTTAGGAAGTTGTAGAGTTATGGTTGAGAATCTTCACACATATTATTTTATAATCTTTTTATTATAGATCTCCTTTCATCTATGATTTTTGTTCATATGCGGTATTTTATCCCCAATTTTTATCCAAAGAGTTTGGGGTTTTCCACGATAAATTGTTATTGAGATTAAAACCCAAATCATCATCTCTTCATATCACACCAAACTTGATCAATTCCGAGGGAAGGCAAGCTGTTTCTCAAATGCAGATAATATCAAGTCAAAGTAGACAGTAATGCGCTAAAAACAAGGTCTTAGAACAAACCTGCGGGCTGTATCATGCTCTGGGTTCATTTGGGCATCAAAAAACACGTTCATCCTTTGAAATCGAAAACTTTATGAAACTCCATTCTATGCTTCTCCAACTTCATCATCAAATGCGGCTCTTTGCTAGAAATATACAATGTCACTGCGTTCCATTTGCTATATTACTTTCATAGAATGCTTTCAATTTATTACCCATTGGTAAACCCCTTTTCTTCATTTCCTCCAAAACCAACTTTGCTTCGTCAGGCTTCTTCAACTTGATAAGCCTATGAGCCAAAACTCCAAAATTCTCAGCATCCAAAAACTTATCTTTCCCAGTAAAAACCAGCACGAACTTAAATGCCTGCTCATAACTCTTCATATCAAGCAGCGCCTCCATGACAAATATGGGTGTGGAGCGTAGCATCGGCAATCCATCAGCCACCATCCTCCTCAATACCATCAGAGCACCATCGACCTTCCCCGCCTTACATGCGCCCAAAACTAGCGCGTCATAAGTACGCGAATCCGCCCTCATCCCCTCTTCCTCCTCCATCTTCCTCAGCACTTCCACCGCAGCGTTAAGATCGCCGGATGCACAATACGACATGACAAAGTAATTATACGATGTCAGATCGGGTTGAATGTTGTGCTTCTTCCTCATGAGATCAACCAAGCGCCACGCCTCCTTCATGGTCTTCTTCCGGGTAAGCACGTTTAGTATAGGGTGAAAGGTGCAGGCGTTCAGACCATAACTCCCACTCGCCATGGCTTCCACTACACGCAGCGAATCATCAATCCGGTTAAGCTTACATAGGCGCGAGACGAGGGAATCAAATGCGCTCTTGCGCGTGATCCCTTTGTCGAGGCGAGAAAGAGTTTGAATGAGATCGTCGAGGATGGAGAGGGAATCGTCGGTGTTGGTAACGAAGTTGAAGGTTTTCTTGGTGTTGAAGCAGCCGTCGCAGAGGCGCTTGTTGAGGAGGTCACGGAGCGCGTTGAAGTCACGGGAACGGCCAGCATCATAGACGAGCTGGTCGTAGTAGGCGGAGGTGGGGTGGTCGGGGAAGGGTTGCGCGCTAGGGTTTTGGGTGGTGAAACAGCGGACTGCGGTGGTAATGGAGAGCATAGAGAGGGAATTAAGGGTCTTGTGAGGGATTTTCCGGAGAACGGACATTGTATTTTGTTATGGGAGAGTGAGTGAACTTAGATACTGTCTGAGAAGATGACCTAAAAACAGCCTCGGTCTCAAGTTCACTTCAGGTGAAAATGGGAGAATTTTGAGTTTTTTTTTTATTTGAACGGGTATTCTATGGGCCAAGACCGGGCCCATCATCACCAAACGGGACTACGAGGCCCATAAATCTTCTTGTTTTTCTTAAAACCTTGAATTTTAATGCAAGTCAACTCAAAAAAAAAAAATCTTTGAAACCCAAATAAACAATGATAATTATCGAATGAGTAATTTTTTTTATGTTTGGCAAAAAAAAAAAAACAAATTCAATGCATATGATCGATTCCTTTGTTTAAGGTTGACATGAAAACTTTGCAAAAATCAATGATTAATGAAAAATGTCATATGAAAACAAATAACTCAATAATCCAAATCATTGGAGTAATGTTGAGGGAAATAGAATATGAATAAATAGATTGCTCATATGATCGTAAATTACTTTTGAGCTTTATCATGTTACATGATAAAAGAATAATAATGGCATTTAAAGATACAATAAACATGAATTATTCCGGTAAATATATATATCATGCCATTTTTGTATTTTTCATTTTGCTGAAAATCTGATGCTTGCCTCTATCATGATAAAACCCTATTCCCTAAAAAATAATTAGAGGTAGCCGGATTGTTCAGATTTTCTGATTAGCCGCTCGTGTTAGTGCCAACTTGCCAATATTCCGTAATATCCATCTATCATATCAAATTGCTGCAGAATTAAGCAAAATTTCAAAATTAATCTTCCAATACCCAATGTGATTCCAAGTCTTAAATGTAAATAGAAAATTGAAAACCATTTAAACCCTAGAAAGTCGTCTCGACGGTACAGATTCCTTTTGAAAGCAGCTGTTTCAACCCACGGTGAGCTTCAAATTCATCTTCTTTGCTCAATGGCTCTTCGGTCCATATGAAATCTATTGATTTACAAATATTTGTTTGGTTCCCGAGAATATACGATCTGAGTGACATATAATATGTTTTTAACGTTGTAATTGAAGTTCTGACTTCTTTTTCACTGTTTTCGAAATATCTCAACGACCCACTTCTGTAAACACAAGGTCATCGTTTAGAACAAAATGGATGTCCAATGATTTCGAGTTTAATATCATGTATTTTCCTGCATTTTATACGAACTTCTTGGGTTGTTTTTCTTTGTTACGTGCATCTGAGTAGGGGCCCGGTTTAACGTGTCTTTGTCACTGTATTTGTATTTTTCAGTCCCTTTGACGTGTTAATCTGGTCAGCTAACTGGCCAAGATGCAAGAGAATGGTTTTTGATTTATCAAAAAAAAAAAAAAATTCATATGTTCTCTAGGGATATAGCGCAAGTGATTGATTGACTTTGAACTGTTTTTGGAGTGCTGTTTAATTTAGGATGAGATCTTTCTTCAAAAGAAAATTCTATATATGTTTGTGATATGCATTTCTTATGGATTAGTTTCTTTTACATCCAATGGCATATTATATTATCCTCTCTGAAGGGTGTAATGGGTGTAATTTTGCCTTTATTAATAATTTTTTACTTGCAAGTTTGTCCCTAAACTAAATTATGACGCCCTTGGTTGCTTTGAATTGATATCTGAGGCATGTCTTTTAATTGAACAGTGCGAATGAATTACGCGGATGAGGACCCTTCTTCTGGCTCTGCAGATGATGGGAACATGTTAGATGGACACAAGCGTCAAGCTAGTGTGCCATCTAGCTCTGGTCGCCGTAAGAGAAGTCGGAAAGCTACTGGGGATGCAATAGTGGATGCTATGCTGGAAATAGCAGCTGCTTCAAAGACGAGAGCAGCTGCAATTATGAAGAACGAGGACCGATTCTCTATAAGCAAATGCATCAAGCTACTGGACGAGATGCAAGGTGTAGACCAACGGGTCTACTATCTTGCTTTGGACTTATTTGAGAACCCCAATGCCCGAGAGATTTTCATCTCTCTAAAGAGTGAAAAAAGATTGCCCTGGTTGCAGGGCAAGTGTAGTGTTTCCTCTAATTCAGTTGTCTGAGAAACTGGTTGGCTTTGTTAAATATGGTCATGTATCTTTGTACAATCTAGTAGAGTGCACTAAGGTTCTTGATGGGCTTCCTGATGTTCAGTTGATTTCTTCAACCCAAGAACAAATTGCATGCTCTGGCAGGATTGGAGGGATGAGTGATAACTCTAGGTAGGAGAAGTAGCATGATTGGAGACTCCATTTTTGAGTTCCTGCTAGAGGCCATCTGACTTAGGCGGGCACTTAGGATCTCCTAAATATATGTCGATTTGATGTTTGGTGAATACTCTTGCTGTATTTTGTGAAAAATGAAACTCTGTACAGGCCCTACGTATTTTTGTTGCATGATCATTTGTTTCAATATGCAATGTAAAGGATGCTTACATCAAATTTTTAATGTCAGATGGTGATTGATGCATATCTTTCTTCTCCACTTCACTTGATTAGAAAGCTACAAAGGGAAGAAATTCCTCCAATTTAAACATTAAATCTGAAGTAATGGTCCATCTGAAATGTAGGTATTTGTTCCTTTGCACACTTTGAATCTCAATCTTCTGGAAATTTGTAATCAGGTTAGCAACATCCATTGCTAAAGTGTGATGGATCATAGCTGTTATTTGAGGGCTAACATAGCTATTTTTGTGGATGTATTGTGTTGTAGCAATCTCTACCATGGTGGTATACTCGGTAAATCATGGCAATTGCATTGCATCAACTACCTTGGCGAAAGCCCAGCAACTGGAGCCTTCATGTTACATGTATCTTCCTATAGCTTGACCCCAAATCTTACCTTTTCAAATATTCAGAGCTTCATTTCCGATGTGTAGTATTCACAAGATTTGATTGTCATGAGCAAGATCAGAAGCATGAAAACTAGCTTATTTTTATTGAAAGAATACTTATTGACTAACTCTGTAAAATATTTAGTCTTGACGCCAACAAGCCAAGTAAAAAATACTACATAGCAGAGGAAAAAAGACCCTGATTTTATATTTTCAGAATTGAATGCAGATTACAAGCCAAATTGCTATTACTGAACCCTGCTTAATAGATGCTGGCGCGATAACACGTCTCGTCACGAGCAATTAATCAAATGCATCTAAACACATACAATCCTGCGTGCAGAGGCACCTCTTACCATGATTAACGTTGACGGATAAAAGTTTGATGTTCAACGCCTTATTTTGTAGGCATATATGTTGTTCCTATTTCTTATTCTAACCAAATAAATTTTAGTCTCATGCCAAGGCTAAGAGTAAGGGCTCTTGTATAGATCATGATAAAATACACAATTTTATCATACTCAATTTATGAAAACAGCTATCTATGCCCCATAAATTACAACAGCATTGGGAGTTCTGGATACACTAAAAGACACAATATCCTTTTCGGGTCAGCATATGAAAAATAAAGGCATTATATAATCTCAACCTCCCTCGCCTAACCAAAAGTAAGAAAATGAAATTGAAAGAGATAAAAATGTACTAATTCATGGACAGGAAATGCACTCGTGCAAGGGTGTATTCCTTCCCTGCAATCCAAACACCGGTTTGTGACCATTGTACATCTTCCCAGTCAAGATTGTCCTCCAATACCTATTCACAAAAGTGCAAAGAATTTCAATTATAGTACAACTGAGAGCATCTATTTGCATTATGCTATTAGTCCCTATAGTATTGCAATTATAAGAGATTCCGCACATATAGCAGCGGTCCAAACAAGGGCCAGGAGCCTAGTAGAGAAAGAGGAGCTTGCAATCATTCTTGTGCATTAAAGAAGTTAAGATTGTCATATAGCAAAAGGCCTTGCATATAAAATAGAAGCTAAGTGAGTGAACAACAGAGAACGCATACCACATACCAAGTAATAAAGAACCGTAGGGATAAATGCAAACATATAACAGTTAAATAGGAGCTCCTCACAATTCAAGTAAAAAAAAATATGCAAGTGTTAAAGTACCTCTACATGTTCAAGAGGCAGAGGGATCCCAACAGTACGCATCACTTTCTGTGGCAGTGGCTTCCTACAGCGAGACCACCGGAATACATCAATCATGACATTATCACCATCATGTTTTTCACCATTTGAAGAATGATGGTGGTGATTTTGAGACTTCTCTATGTCTGGATCATGAGATGGAGTTGCTGACATGGCCTTGACCATTTTCTCCCCAGTAAAACAAAGCTCAAATCTACGAACAATTGACAAATAGAATAACAAAACTTAATTAGGAAATACTAGAGGTATACTTTATGGCATGGCCTTGTTTCTTCATGAGTTCAATAAGTCTCAGAACTTCCAGAAAATTACAAAATGAAATATAGAACATGCTCTATACTTTTCAGGACTATCATCATTAATACCTTAAAATTCATAAATTAATAGGCACTCAAATTATAGCAGAAGAACTGACAACTGTAAAATTTTTCTCAGAGGGCTAGAATGAGAATCTATAAAAGTGTGATGATCCAATTTGGATATACATATATGACAATCAAAGCAATGTTCGTAAAAAAATTATATGTGAAGCTAGAAGTCTGTCTATCACAATTGACAATACAGAGAGCTCATATTCAGCAAGAACTCTAATGCACCTGCGTGAATGTGTCTCCAAATACAGAACTTCGCCCTTCTTCAAACGAGCAGATGTGTAGAGTGGCTTTTTCAGTCCCTTGTCAGCAACAATGCTTATACTATACTTGATCCTGATTGATTATTATAATCATGATTATAGATGAGTATGAAAACATAAAATTGAGATAAGCTGTAAAAATAGAGCAAATGTATACACACAGACACTCTTTATAGGATAAAACATCATGTTTTAGTTCTAAAGATTTTTACATTATATGAAATACAACATAAATTAGTTTCAATGTTTTTGCATATCACTATTAGACAAATACACAAAGATCACTAATTAAAAGTCTAAAACAGCATACCAAGGCTCATTGCAAAGGTTGTACTGTATTGTGACTTCTCTTACAAATCTTTGCTGCCGCAGCGCATTCTAACAAATAAAGCACACCAAGTAAAATAACAACAGAGAATGTCAGCATATTTAATCTGCATGTGCTTTTTCAAGTTTGTGAAGTACATTAGACAGCCATTGTAATAAAAAAAAAATTTAAAAAACTATTATTCCCCATCTCAAATGTAAGAAAAATAACAATGAACCACAAAAAAAAAGTTTTGTTGATTAAAAGATGCTGGACAAACCGAAGCTGCAGCCCTGGTAGTCATTGTCCGCTCAACAGCCACTGGAGCAAGGGTGGGCTCAACTGTTGACGTATGTGTAAGGCAAGGTTCTAGATCAATTGTCCCACCTCCTTTCTGAAGATCAACAAAACAAAAGAACCACTATTAAGCTTTTACATTCAATACTTATTTGATCTAACCCAGACTATATATGCGTCCATGCATTTACTTGTGCAGACAGACATGTGTAAATGTGTACATGTGCAGATCCATTCAAGCAAAAGATAATATACTCATCAAATTAGCCATGTTATGAAGAGATCTAAAGCAATCATGCAAATATCAGCCAACAACTTCCCCTGAGACAAATGAAAATTCAGAAAAAAGAGAGGACAATATATTTGGTATGGTACAGGATAAACAAAATTACATGACAAGCACTAAAGGTAAACGAGGATGTCCTTAAGAGATTGCATAATTTCAGACGACATAGTAAAGAATAATAGGATTTTACAGGAGTTTCTTTACTACCTTCACAATGCAACATCGCTCAACTTGATAACTACAACCAATTGCAGCACCCCAAGCACGGGAACGAACATTGTTTCTCAGGGTTGAGATATAACCTGATATTAAATACAGAATTATAATCAATATGAACATAAAAGTCAACTAAAATTAAGTTCATAGACATGGTAGCATTTAAACATTACATGAAATAACAAACCCTAAATGAAAGCTTAAAATTGTTTATGCTCATATAATATAAACAACTACCCTGTCCATAAAGTTATCATCACTTTGTACTTCTAGACCGCTTAGAGGCATTCAGATGTTATCATAGACAACACTGCCAAAGCATGATTAGATAACGGAAGTGCATCTTATATTACTACTTATAACAAATATTGTGCGGCTGTATGTACATACAATCTTGTGGAGGTAGCACTCGGATAGTTGCACGCAACTCTTGTATGGCTGCAGGAGGTGTAGAAGCCGTAGGGCGGCAATAACCTGTATGCATGAGAACTGTGCAACATAGAGTCAACATCAATACTAACTTCAAGCATGTAACCACCAATAATTTGCAATCAAATGCTGATTGCATGCTTTTCATAACAACACATACCAGCAACAAGGTCTGAGTCATATGTGTATACATCAGTCCCCCATAGCTGGCCACCTCTAACCTGCACATAATAGTCTGAACTCAAGACATTGTAGCATTTAAACTTTACATGAAATAACAAAGCCTGCTTAAACTATAGATCCTAATACCTAACATAGACAGAATAGGAAGGGTTCTCGTGACATAACTATCAGGACACATCTTCAAAATTGAGCTGCTTCTACATAACCATATAATAAAATTCATTGCAAATTTGCATTTTAATTTTTAAAAATTCCCTCATGTAATGTGAATCATTTACCATAAATAGACGAGAGATCATGAAAATATCCTCACATAGATGGTGTAACATCAGACAAAAAAAAAAAAAAAAGAAAGAAAGAAAGAAACCAAAGAACACAAAACAAGCACATGAACATCCATCAGCAACAACCATAATGGCAATAATAACAACTACAACAAAAATCTCATAGACCATCTTACTTGGCAGTTTGTAGCCGTAACATGCTCAGCAGGAATCCAAATTTCAAGAGTAGGACTGTTGTTTGAACTTTCACCATTTTTGTCTATTTGAGAGGATTCGTATTCCTTCCACAACTTTATTAGTTCTTGCATGGACTCACCAACCTTGTAAACAACAGAAGATACTTCTACTTTACCTGAAATACAAGAAAGTTATAGATAATGGACAAGCAAAGGAAATGCTACCAAAAGATACATTCCATCACACGCAACACCATAAAAGGAAGTACAAAGCTGCTAAAAATATAAAAAGGAGATAATGTATCATAACATGCTCAGAAATGTGCTAACTAAAACAATCCCTGCTGACCCATCCCACATTGCTTCACAAAAGCACAAATTCAGTAGTCTCCAACAAGCCACATATTCTTGAACCAGTGAAACAGAATATGTCAGCATACCTTGAGACCTGCAAAATAAATAAAACCAGATACTCAGATGGTGATCTGTCTTTTTTTTTCGGATGGAATCCAGGACCTTAATCCAAACAACAAGTAGGAATCAATCGAACAAGAGAAATCTACCATTATCCACCCTTGTATCATAGTGTACTTAATATATGGTGTTTCAAAGAATAGGGAAGGAGAAAGAATGAACCAAGAAATCTTTAAATGTCCTTTATTTTTTGTTGAAAAGTTACAATATATAGTCAATCAATAACCATCTTGCACAAGTACCGGCACGAGTATCGTAACGGGTATGACAAAACATATATAAAAATAAAAATATATCATTTATATGTGTAATTAAAATTAACATTATAAGGAAATCATAACTTTATAAAACATATCATGAACAATCATCAAATTAACAAAAAAAATTGTTATCATTCATAAAAATACTACTAAATATAAAAGTTAAAAAGAAAGCAAAGAATATCTTCAAATTCTAAGAATATTAATTTCATGATTTATATCATGATAATTATTAGAAAAATAGCTTTTTATGTCCATTAAAAGAGATATGAATCCAGTACATACCTTGAGTACTAAAAAAATATGTACTTGTTACGTACCCATGAAGTACCTAGGCATAACAGTATCCAGTGTATACTTGGTATGCATATGCCTAAGATTTTGAAGTACCAGTGCTTTATAAATCAATAACCAAGAAAAGTAAAAAAGAGACATACCCTTCATTATCTTGAGCACGGGATCTAAAACGCTCCCGATTAGCCACCTGAGGACTACCCCTTGACCGTTTCTTACGCTGCTGAACATTATAATTATAAACTTCCCTCTCTTTCTCTGTTGCTCCTTCCCCATCAGCACACCCTTCATCTGATTCTTTGTCAAAGCTCTTACTACGTTTTTCAGATCGATCTGCTTCTAAATCAGCATCTTTCTCTTTCCTCCTCTCTCTAGCTTCTTTGTCAACATTTTTCCAGCTATCAAAATCCTTCTGTTTCTTCTGCTCTGCATTTTCTTGCTCAGGCATTTTAGTTGAGGCATCACCAAGTTCCTTCTCATTATTTGAGACATCTTTCTCTGCACCATTCCATGATTCCCTCTTGATAAGATCTTTTTGCCTATCTTTTAAGTTCTCCTTGTCTTTGGGAAGATCTCGTTTCTCCCTCTCCCACCTCTCTGCATCTCTATCCTCTTTGGAAGATTCCTTGCATTCACCACTAGTGTTGGCTACTTGGGTACTGCTTCTACGATCACTTCTTTCTTTTTCCCTCTCCCCCCAATCCCGATGTTTCACATCTTTTCTTTTTCTATCTTTCTCTTTATATCTATCTTCACCATTTGGATCAACTCTATTCTCCCCAACAGCCTCATGAGTTTCCATATAATCCTTTTGTTCTGCAGTTGGACCATCCTTCCCAACCTCAAGTGGGCTTTGTGTATTACCACGTGATATGTTCCAGGAGTCCAAATTCCCACTAGGGGCTTCAGAATATCTTTTTCCCCTATGGTGCTCTTTTGATTCTTTCCAGTTCAAGTGGCTATTAACTACACCATAACCATCCCTTTCTGTCTTAATATCACCTTTTGAATCATTATGACTGTCCCGATCATATCTGACATCCTTGTTGTCATCTCCTCTACCTTCAACACGTATTTCCTTTTCACCCTTGGCATTTTGAGACTCCCTCCTTGTCTCGCCATGAAGCCCCTTCTTCTCCATTTTCATATCACGGTTCTCAAACCGGAGATCTCTACCGTCCTTGGAGTCCCTCAGTTCTGCCCTGTTCTCAGCAGCAACAGGATGATCCACATGTGAATCATTTGAGGATGGTGGCATCCGATACATCGAATTAAGGGGAGATCTTCTATCTGAATCACGAGATTCTGTACGAGGTGCCTTTGTTGCTCGAGAATCCTGACCTATATCATAGGAGATATGGTACTCATTTGAAACTGACGATGACAATTTGGAATATGTACCCGACTCTTCGTGCGGGTGCTTTGAAGATGAATGAACGGTCTCTTCATGGGATCTTTTAGCTGTACCACTCATAGTGAAAGCCCAGCAGCCAGCACAGTCATAAAACTCAAACAAGAAGAAGTCCAACAGCCAAACCAATAACTATTTCTACAGCCTGTTCTATGAAAAGCTAGCACCTGCAACCTCTCAAAACAAGTTCGGAAACAATATGAAGCCTCACATGCCCAGACAAGTTTCATATGTAATAAAAATCTTTGAAATTGCAATACATTTTCCAGTATTTGAACAGATTCTGCCACTTACAACAATAACAAAGTAGAAAGCTAAAACAAAGATAAGCCAAAAGAAAACAGCTTAGGAAACATGTTGATGAAGCAATATCCTCCGCATGATCAACAACAAATAATATATATATATATATATATATATATATAAACAAACACAGAATCCAATTTCAATTCAAATTCAGTATCGGATAGTGCTACTTACATATAATACAAGTGAAAATAAAAGGCATAAATTGAAAGTTGAATGTTGCTTGGCCATGTGTCAAAATCGTAATTGTTTTCTTTTCAGAGATGGAACATTCATTGACATATAACCAACTAAAACGCACATCCTCATAAGTGAATTGAATAAAGGAAACAATTTCTTCCCCCGTTTGAAAGAGTATCAAACCTAATAGAACTTTATACTATTAAAGGAGGAATTCTGAGGGAAAAAGATAATTTTACTTCCTAGTTTAAGAGCAGACATAGAAATACCGAGTCAACAGTACATAGATTGAACGAACCACAAACAACTTCAATAACCAATACACAAATAGCATTGAAAAACAAAACTGTCTCCACTAAATTTCCCAATAATATTCACGAATCAAAAGTTAATCAAACAGTGAGAAAGAAAAAAGAAAAAGAAAAAAAGATACAATATAGAACATTTGCCATCCAACACTTACAAATTTGAAAAAAAAGGAAGAACTAAATGGGGAAGCTGGGCATAAGTAAAACAACATTTCGCTTACATTGTTAGCTGACAAAAATGAAATGGGATTTGAAGAGTGGAACGGAACAAAACCCTAGATATTGAAAATAGAAGGAAGAGAGTGAATGACGCCAATTCTCAGAGACTTACCGTGTTGGTTGATGAACTTGTATGTGTGTGTCTAATTCTGATGTTAATGCATTGTTTGCGCTCGCTGCTGTTCAAGTATTGCTATCTGCCTCTTTATACGAAAGCAAAAACAAGTGTTTGCTACTTCACGACCGCAATTACCACGCAAACCCTGTAAAACCGACTACTTTTTTTCATACAAGGGAAGGGAACGAAATGACTACGACCCTTTTTTTCCATAAAAAAACTGAGGCTATGAAACAAGAAGATATATTCTTATTATTGCCCAAAAGTAGAAAATAGTATGCATTAAGGGGGTGTTTGGTAGGAGGAAACTTTTTAGTTTCCCAGGAATCTTAAGTTGGGAAACAAAGTTTCCCATGTTTGGTAGC
>JANHAO010007179.1:0-20452 GCA_026873985.1 Saraca asoca
TTCTTGGCTTTGGCACGAGTTAGAGGTCCATCCAAAGTGATCTTTTTGTCTTGTGTTGGGTTTGGGCTTGCTAATTTTACATCAGTTTGAGGATCCAAGTGATTAATGTTATATGTGCTGTCAAATTTTCCCTATTATGACACTATTTTGTTTGGTAAGATGGAGGAATGAGTGAATGACTTCATAATGGCTTGAAATTTGGCATACAAGGTCTCAATATATTATCCCTCAATTCTGAAAAGTTTGGGAATTTTTATAGGTGAACTCATGGGTCAAGTAAACCCAACCAGTGTTGTTGTTCCCAAATTGGCAGATTTGAGTTTTAAAGAGAATTTTCATATTTAAGAGAGTAACTACTTGAGATTTGAGCTGAAAATTTTATAATAGGTTCCTAACATGTGAAACTATGTCTATGCCAAATTTTAAGAAATTCTGGGTTGTTTTGCTGCCTCAAAAAAATGTAAAATAGAACAGGTACCCAAAATAAGACCAAAACAGGGCAGCCAAGAGAATGAGAGATGATGAGGGACCATATGTGTGAATTTTGGTCTAAAATTTTTATGGCACATCCCTGATATTTGACAATATCCCAGGCCAAATTTGAGAAAATTTTGAGATGATTTGCCCAGCTAACCTTAGCAATAGAAATTAGTGATTTCTGGAAAGGTGCAAGCTGTACAGTTTCAGAAATGGCTATAGTTTAGGGGCAATATCAAAATGTTTTGGGCTAGGATTTATCTCATAAAAAAAAAGAGATATAGAGGTATTATTCTGGAGAATTTAAGAATTTTTGGGCATTACTAGTTAACTTTCCATCTTGACAAATTTATGGTGCAAGATAAAGGGGCTTAGAGACTAGTATGCTAAGTTAAAGTCTTTTGGGGAAAATTTTGAAGTAAGATTGAACCAGAACTGAATGGTAAATTTATTTTAATCCAAAAATTAAAGCAAACAGTTTCTTATGTTGGATCCTTCTTCCCTAGTAATTGAAGTGGATAATTATAGCATTAGTAGAGATCTTACACAACCTCCCCATTGCCCTTCAATATCATGACTTATTAGGGCACTTAAAGGCATAGTGGCCATGATCTAACTTGAAGCACTTGATATTTCTTTGCTTTTGAGGCACCTTTAACTTGCCTTTGCCTCTTGAATCTTCCACTTTGGCTTTTAAGGAAGTTTTGGCTATGGGTTTCTTGTAGGCCTTGAAGTCTTTTTGCAACCACTTATCCTAACTAAACTTCCAAGGAGAACTTGATTGGTAAGTGTACTTAGAAGAAGTCCTTCTCTTGAATTGTCTTTCCACCTTCATTGCCATTTTTACCATATCCACAAACTCCACATAGTATCATGGCTTAACTATGTTAGCAATGTCACAGTTCAATCTATGGAGAAACCGAGCCATAGTGGCCTCCCTATCCTCCTTCACATTAGCTCTTATCATTGCTACCTCCATCTCCTTATGATATTCTAACACTCTTGGATCCTTGTAAGATCTTGAAGCTTATGGTACAACTCTCTCTAATAGTGTGAAGGGACAAATCTTTTCCTCATAATTGCCTTCAATTCTTCCAAAGTATACACAACTCTTTCAAGATTCCTTCTTCTATTTTGCACCAGTTGATCCCACCAAATAATAGCATAATCCATGAATTCCACAACCACTAGTTTCACTTTCTTCTCTTTTGAATGGTTGTGACACTCAAAAATTAGCTCAAGTTTCTTTTCCCATTCAATGTAGGCTTCCAGATCATTTTTGCCTTGAAAAGATAGAATTGTCATCTTAATATTGTGTAGGCTTGAATTCAACCTTTCTCTTCTTAGTCTTTCATTTCTTCTTCCCATATGGTCTCTATCTCTTCTTCTTTCACTGCTCTCAGTTTCATGGGATGGAATGGACAACACCTCTTCTTCTCTTTCATCTCTCAATGCCCCTAATTGTTTCCATGTTGGTTATGTGTTCTTCTAGCTCTTCTTTCATGAGAATGTCTACTATTTCCCACATTTGTGATTCTTTCACTAAGGCCATCAATTTTCATATTCACTCTATCAAATTGTTATTGCATTACTCTTAGAGTGAACATGACTTCATTGAGTTATGATCCACTACCTTCCATCTTCTAAGCAAAACAAAATTCTGCAAAACAAATGTTAGGAAAATATGGACCTCAACAATTCACACCCTCACAAGTGTTAAGATTACTCCACTCATGTTTGTTCACACAACTAGGCTTTTTCCCTCTATTGTGCTCATAACTCACTTGCCTTTTACCACTCTAGTCCTTTCCTTGAAGTCTTATAAGAATTAAAAGAGACAAACCTAGGAGTTTACCAAATGTAGCAATCAAAATCACACAACACTCAACTATTAAAATGTAGCATGAACTAACAAGAATAAGGGGTAAGGAATGAAGAAAGGAACACAAGAGAAATGGACAAATGCTTGGAACAAGTTTTGGCTAGCAGGAGAGTGACAGTGCAGAATCGAAAATGTTGCAGGGGAAATCAACAAATTGTAGAGGAAATGATCAAGTAATTGCACTTAAACTAGTTTTCTAAGCTAGCATATTGATCATGCAATCCAACAAAACATATACAAGTTGATTACAAAGGAAATTGAGTCAAAACAACTAAATAGTTTGGCTAGAACCAAGCTCAAAAAATTGTAGAATTTTTTTTTTTTGTAGTTCCAAATTTCGAGACAGCACTTGTTTTTCCTTTTCTCTTTTTTTTTGCTCTTTTTTTCTGGTTCTTTTCTTTGTTCACTTGATCTTTTCATTTTTGTTTTGTTCTTTCACACTTTTCTTTTGTTTTGTTTTTGCTTTTCCACTAGTGTTTCCTCTTCTTTCTTTTGTTTTCTCAATTCTTTCTTTTGCTGTCTAGAATTTTTTTTTTCCAACAATTGGCAACAAATTTTGAGCATCCAAAAGACAATTATATTCAATCATAATTGGAATAACATAATTTCCAAAGGATGTACTTGAAGATGCTTTTAGCATAAAAACAAGATCAAATTAGGCGAGGACAATAGCAAATTTTTCCAAAGAAAGAAATCTAGCAAAGTTTTGGCTATCCAATAGGGGAATATGGACAGCCAACAAAACTTGATGTATTGCTGGGTTTCGATGCAACAAACACAGTGAAAAATTAAAAAAATTTTGAAACCCACCAAGGATCCATGCGCAAAACATAAATTAGTTAGTTAAGATAATACTTTATTGCGTTGCATTTGATGCAAAATGTAGCAACACAAATTCCGTCTCCTTATGGTATTACGGTTTGATGCAGAAATTAGCAACACAAATTGATGAACTTCTGTCTCCTATGATGCTGCAGTTAGATGCAATGTTCCTGTCTGATGCAGAAATCACTAATACAGATTGATGACTCTGTGTCTCTACGGTATCCACACATGAGGAAGATAAAATTCTGATCTACTAGATGGAATCGCCTCACACACTGCGCCTCTGCTAGGAAACGCCTCTCTCTATCTTTCTAAGATCTCTCAATTGATTTTTTTTCCAAAAAACTATTTTTTTCTTCTGCTTATTTTTTTTCTATCGCCTCACCAATCCCTTAATGTTATATTTATAACTCTAGGGTTTAGTAAGAAAAGACCTAGGACTAGTCCAACTGAAAATCTTAGTCCTAATCCAACTGAAAGTCCTAGTCTAACAGAAAGTATGGAAAGGTTTTTAGGTTTAAGTTATTGATTTAGTCTAACTGATGTCAATAATTAAGCCCAATGTAATATAACCTTAATATAGCCCAAAAGAAATATAATATTACTTTAATATTAAATAATATTATATTATAATATAATATTATGATATAATCTAATATTATATCATATCATATTATATTATACTGAATTATATTTTAAGGATCTCTTAATCCAATTAAGAATCCTAATTATATTATATCAATTCCAATTTTGTCTCACTCATTATGTGTGACCTTGTAGATTCTTATTACGTTGGCAATGATACTAAAATTAATCTAATTTTGGCATCATAGACAGTAAGTGGTATCTAGCAATATATCACTACCACCCAAATAATAAGAATGTCAGTGATTTGACATACCTAAACAGTTACCAATATTCCATATATCTTAGTCCCTTTTGTTCGAATATGCAGATTAAACTTGAGGCATGGAATGTGTCATCCTTTTAGTAACTCAATCTATGTTTCTTGATCCCTGAGTGATTAATTGAAAACAAATGAATTAATATCATATATTGATCCATTTGAGCACGGTCATGTATTTCTTAGTCCCATTCAATCAAGGGGCCCATGGATATTACTCCTCCTTTGTAGGAGGGATAAAATCCCATCTAGATCACCCACATTCCTCTGCATGATTTGTGATATACATAACCACTACCTTTTAGGCCACCCTATTAAAGGTAATATTGGATAGTATCAAAGTAAATAACTCCTCATGTAGGGAACCGTGGTGATTTCAGGTTTATGGACTTTATACATTATGGTCACTATAAGAACTGCTTATGACACATAACCCTCCATGTAGCATTCTAATAGCGGGTCAGTCCAGTATATTTTGTTCTCTAACATGTAACCAAGTAATGACTTGATATCTCATATCTATAACGTTTAGTCATCAGTCATCATATATACTACTAGTCTCGTTATATTATTGCTATCTCAGTTCATAATAATACTCGACTAGGGACATTTTAAGAATAATAAATTATTCTAGGGACAATTATTATATTTACTTATATTACGCAAATATAATAAAATATAATAATTGAATTGTCTTTAAAATGTAATACAATATATGCAAAACAATCATCTTATGATTGGCTTCTAGGGCATACACCAACACTTGAGAGGGAAATGGAACCAAATCACACTAAAATGAAGTGTAATTCAATCTCACACTAATGGACACAAAAGCACAAATCAAGGGACACTTAAACAAATTGACAAACACTTGAAATGTAACAAAATAAAAAGTGAAAATTCTATAGAATTTTCAGGAGAATTTTCAACCAATCAACCAAAATGAAAAAAAAAATTAAACAAAATGAGCAGAAAAATTTTAATCATACAAAGCTAAGATCAAACATTTAATGTGCACAAAGAGAACACAATTTTTTTCTCCAAAATTGTAGTAAAATTTTGACAAAAATTTAAAGAAAATTAGATGCAGAATTGGCATAATTTGAGAAGAATTTTCAACAATCAAACAAACACAATTGGATAGCAATTTGGCAAGAAATTATGAAGCAAAAATAGACTAAAAATAGGGGAAATAGCAAGAACAAAATGCAGAAAAATGGAAGTACAAACAAGATGACAATGAAGAGATATTACCTAAATTAGAAGAGCCAAAGCTCTGATACTAAATTGATGTGATCTCTTATAAAGATGCCTATGGATCTATCCCCAATTCAGCATCAAAATTGAAAGGAAAATGAAGGATATTCATGCCATACTCTAGAAAGTTAGGAGGAGAGTAATAAGTGATAAAAATTAATACCACAAAAAGGAAGCTCTTCAATAAATCTTAACCCTAGGAGAATACTTGCTCAAAGAAGAAACGTTTCTATTTCATAAATTTGTCAAATCTAAATTGTGAGGGAAGCATGTCTTCCCTTGTAGCAATTAGACTTACTAATGGGCTAGATTAAAGTCCCACACAAACGTATAAACTAGCTAAACAAATAAACAAGTCTAGACCAAACTAAGGCCAAAATACTAGCTAACAAAAACAAACCAAAAACCCTCCCCAAAGTGGCGTTAAACAGCCCATAATTCAACCTAGATAAATGTCCTAAATCGGCCACCAAAATGCAGAAATAAAGGGGATCAAACAACCCCAAAATAATACCAAAAATATCTCAGAGGCTGTCCATAAAAATAATACAAAATAGTAGCCCAAAACATGCTTACAAAGGGACCCAAATGATTGGCTAAGCGGCTGCACCAATGGCTGGCTGTGTGCTGTCCAAGTTGGCACCTAATTGGGCCTCAAATGGATGGCAAAGTTTTCAAACAAATAACCCTTGAACCTCTAAGTCCTAGCTCCTCATTTGAGCTACAAAGTGTGTGGCAAAGCCTTTGGATTGCTTCTCTCATTTTCTTTGCCTTGGCTCTAGTCACAGGTGCACTTGACAAATGCAAAGTTTCTTGGTGATCTTTGGCTTGGTCTTCCATCTTCTCATCATTTTCCCTTGCATTTCTGTATCTCTTTGATGGATTCTAGATGGTGGTGAGTGCACAAGTTTTGAATATCTAAGGTTGTAAGTTCCTTGGAGTGGTGGACAAATATCTATCCAAACCCATTTATCTATTTTCCTTTCTATTAAACACTGATTTTCTTCTTGTTAGTTCAAGGCCCTCCTGTGATTAGTTTGATGCGATTTACATGTATTTTTCAAAGTTTAGACGCTCATCTTTCATCTCGTTTTTTAATCAAAGCAATCTGTATTTCGTATGCAAAGTTGCAGCTGAAACAAATTTGCTGAGGCACTAAATCCACAAATTGCCTCAACGTCTTCCCTCTGAATTCTAACCACGTATCACCTCTCTCCTCTCCCCTCATGTGTGTGTGTGTCTCTATATATATATATATATATATATATATATATATATATATATGTTAAGGTAATATAGATATAGATAAAATTAACGAGAAATATTTAATTAGAAGTAAAAAGTAAATATAAAAATTAAATTTAAAATTCTAAACTTTTAAATCATAATGCTTAATTAAAAATTAAGTGAAAATATTAGGACTGACACATCAATTTTTAACCTTTGAAAAATTAATCAAACATAGTGTATTAATGTACGAGAAATGAGTGGGAAAAAATAGTTGCTAACACCATTGTATACAAGTTTATAATTGCTTCGTACTGAAGCTAACAAGCGTGCTGTAGTCTAACTTCCTCTCAAGCATTCAGATCGCTGGTGTTCGTCGCAGTTTCTTGGAGTCTAACTTTACACGCGGCGGTCAAAACCCTTGGCGCAACCGCGACGTTGTCGTCCTAAGTCTCAGTTTGTTTAGTGTCCTCTATTCAAGCGTTTTGTTTCCAGGAACCATGCTCAAAATCAAATTTTACATTATTTTTCTTTTTTACAACCTTCATAAAATGTACGATAGATGCAAGTTTCTATCTACCGAAATTTGTTATACCATTGTTGCTTCTGTTGCTGTTACAAATTTGTTCTATGTTTCTGTTTTTGTTGTTGATTTGAGGTCTTGAAACATGGTGGCAGTAGGCATACCCTGAATGGTTTAGAGCAAAGCCTTCTAACACTCCGCACTGTATGTTTGATGACTTGTTTCCATAGTATTAGGAAGAATGTGTCTACGAACTGGTGCATGTAAGAAGCGGGGGTTTGCTTGTCTTAAGCAAAATTGTGACTGTCAACTATGCACAATATGCAATGATTGGTATTCTGTTTTGGTTTAGCAGCATCAAATCCTCGATTGACAGTTTACATTAATGATTGACATTATGGGTAAATGTATTATAGATTGAAGAATATAGAGATGCTTCTGAGCACTATTGTTGCCTATCTGTTTTAAGAGTCTAGAAAAACCTGAGACAAAACCGCAATATCATTTTGACTGGATTGCATTATAGAATGTTGTGCTTTTGTTAAGCTTCAGGATGGTGGAGCAAAATTACCTCATTATTTTTCACAGAACCTGTTTTGTGTAATTGTCTATGGGAAATTTGATATGATTGAATTGGTGTAATCTTAATGCTCTTTCACATTATCTGGCAGTAACCAATATAAACAAATGAAGAAAAGAATAGGATAACTAGGCACAAGATACTTGATAACGTCTGAAGAGAAAATCTTACAAGCCTCACTTCTTTCGCTTGTCATATTATAGACAAACAATTTGGTTCAAGTACTATTGCTGCTTCCATCAGCTGATCCAGGCATCAGCTCTCTCAGCATGGCGACTACCTGCAACATGTTTGGCCTTTTTGAAGGGAAGTCATCAACACACTGCAATGCAATCTCTAAATACCTTATCATTTCTTTCACTTCTCTAACTTCTGCTTCATCCGTTCCATTAGTCATCAGAAGTAACTCAGAGTCAATTACCTCCATTTGTTTCCCTTCCCGTACCTTCATTTTTGCCCAGCCTACCAAGTTAGTGTCACCAAAGTCCTCCTTATCAGTTGAGCGTTTTCCAGTGAGGATTTCCAACATAATAACTCCAAACGAATAGACATCTCCCTTGGCAGTGCATCGGAAACTTTGGTAGTACTCAGGTGGCACATATCCAGGTGTTCCTGCTAGTGTGCTTACACTGAGGTGGGTATCAAGAGCACTTATTAGTCTTGCCATTCCAAAATCTGAAACTCGGGCTTCCATTTCATCGTCAAGTAGTACATTGCTTGATTTCATGTCTCGGTGTATTATGTGTGGGATACAGTTGTGGTGTAGAAAACAGAGCCCCTTGGCAGCGCCTCTTGCAATCTTTTTCCTTTCTTCCCATGTTAAAATTCGCCGATCTCGTGTCTTTGTTCTCCCATGGAGCATTTCTTCTAGGCTTCCATACTTCATGTATTCATAAACAAGGAGCCTCTCTTCACCTACTTTACAGTATCCCAATAAAGGCACAAGATTTTTGTGTTTGATCTTCCCCAAGGTTTCCATCTCAGCCATGAATTCTCGATCACCTTGGCAGCTCAATCGAATGAGCTTCTTTATTGCAACACTTGATCCGTCTTTCAGCGTTGCCTTAAACACTTCTCCAAACCCACCACATCCGATAAGGCTTGCTGCAGAGAAGCCATTGGTTGCCTCAATCAATTGTGAGAACTTGAGTTTTCTGAGCTGTCTTTGAAATGTTGCCACATTAATGCTTAAAGGTTCTTTCTCTCTGTCAATTTTCCACGTTGTGGCTGCATGAGATGCTTGCAAGCTATTCAGCATCTTGACTTCTTCTGCCTCTTTCCGCCTCACACGCATAGCAATCGCCCACACTATCAAAATACATAAGGAAGCAATGGAAATAAGAATTCCCAAGACAACACTATTTGCCCAAATTGAAGCTTTTGGCTGATGGCTTCCTTTGCTCACATCCCCACTTGGATCCGTAGTAGTTTGGCTGTTTTCGCTTTGGCATTCAGGCAGTGGAACACCACAAAGCCCTGGATTGTTTGCATATTGGCTAGCTGGAAGTGTACTAAGTTGTCCTCTAGATGGAATTTGGCCAGTTAACTCGTTGTTAGACAAATCAATCTGAACCAAGAAAGATAGGTTTGAGAATGAGTCCGGGATATGACCCTGCAACCTGTTGTGTGATGCATCAAACACACCTAAATTTTTTAGCTGGCCAAGTGATGCAGGGATTTCACCAGATAACTGATTATGAGATAGTTCAAGAACCTGTAAAGCCACCATGTTCCCAAACTCATCTGGGATTTTTCCACGAAGCTCATTGTATGAAAGATCCAGGTACTCCAAAGTCTGGTACTTTGTAAACAGGCTCAGAACTGGACCTGAATACAACCTTGTGAAATCACAAGTCCTCAATGTTGGGACCTGTAAAAGTCTTTCTGGCCGAATTCCTGAAAATTCCAACAATCCCCCAACTCCTTTACACGAGTTTCCAACATTTCGAACAAACACCAAGGTGTTTCCTGAGAGAATCCCAAATAATGATTTTGTTCCTTGCTGCCTGCCAAGTCGAGGTGGAATCTCACCAGTGAGCTTGTTGCTGTTCAAGTCTAACCAAACCAAACTACTACAATTTGCAAGTTCTGCCGGTATCTCCCCTGTCAAGCTGTTATTTCCAAGCTGCAGAACTGCTAATCTTGTCAACAGGCCAAATTCACGAGGTATTTCACCAGTGAGTTCATTGCTTGTCAGTGATATCCATTCAAGATTGCTGCAATTGAACAACTCTCTAGGAATTTCACCAGTAAGGTGGTTATTGTTCAATATAAGATCCTTCAGATTCTTGCATTTACCCAATTCGGGTGGAATTTTTCCTCCCAAGCCATTGAACCATGCTATCATCTTCTCAAGATTTTCGAGTTGCCCCAACTCTGGAGGGATTGTGCCACTAAGATAGTTTAGGCTAAAATCAATCGTCTTCAGTTGTGAACATTTTGATAGTTCAGCTGGGATTTGTCCTCTAATCAGGTTATCTGGCATCCTCAGCTCCTCCAATGAGGCTGCCCCTGGACATATGTCTGGGGGAATAAATCCAGAAATCTTATTTGAGCTGAAATCTACAATCCTCAGTTTTTTGCAAGAAGATATTGAGGGTGGAAATGATCCAGAGATAGCATTATTTCCCAACTGCAGTTCCTCTAATGATCCAAGGTTCTGAAAGATGGCATCTGGTAATTGCCCTGACATGTTGTTGTTAGAAAGATCAAGAATTTGCAGCCAGGAGCAAGAAGAGAAGGTCAAAGGAATTGAACCTGAGATGTTGTTAAAAGCGAGTCTAAGCTCTAAAAGAGAGATACAAACATTTCCTAATTCAGAAGGGATCCAGCCAGTGATTTGATTACGAGAAAGATCCAATGTCTGTAATTTGTTTAGCTGCCCCAAAGCTTTTGGGATTTCTCCAGTAATAATATTATTTGCTAAGTTCAAACTTTTAAGACTTGAGCAGTTTGACAAGGCAACTGGAATTGAATCTGATAAATGGTTACCAGATAGATCAAGTTGCAACAATGAATTGCACTCAATTTTGAAATTAGAAATTTGCCCAGTCAAATTGTTTGAAGAGAGGTCAAGACCTTGTAATTTATTGCAATTTTGTAAGAATTTTTCGGGTATTGAACCTGTCAAGTTGTTGTAAGAAAGATTTACAACAAGAAGATTTGGGCACTTGGAGAAAAAATTCTCAGGGACAAGACCTGTAACTCCAGAAAAGGATAGATCAAGCTGTGTCAAACTATATGGAAGCTGAAGCAAAGAAGTAGAATTTACATAAAAAGAATTCACACTCAATTTAAGAACAGACAACATATCTAAAGAAGACAAAGGATCCAGAGAAATAGTTCCTCCAAGATTATTTCCACCGAGATCAAGCTGAGTAACTCGTCCAAAAGTGCAAGAAACTGCATGCCAGCTGCATGGATTCTTATTTAGCTGCCAACCTGACAGAGCTCCATCTGGGTCCTTTGAAATCATCTTTTTGAACATAAGAAGAGCCTGTGCATCAGTTTTGATTGATGAAGAAATTGCACCTTGTGCTGATAGAGGGAACAAAATAGTCATCAGAGAGAGAAGTGTAAGAGCAAGGCAATAAAAAAGCTGAATTGGAGGGTTCTCCATTGAGAAAACAAGCTTGCAGAAAGCCAGAAACACAGTTGGGGAGAGAGAAATTTGCAAGGATATTGCAGAGAGACGAAGAAAGAAATGTGTAGAGAGAGAGGAAAGAAAACAGAGTGGTAGTTATGATGAGAATTTGTTATTGCCGAGGAGAGGATGACCTTCAGGAAAAGTAGGCTGCTTTTGTGTGTTTTATAAAATGGAAAAAAAAAAAAAAAGTAGAAAACGTGAGATGGAATAAGAAAAGAAGAAAAAAGAAGGGAATTGCATGCTGGGTATCATACGGTTATAGGGTACAAAAATTTGTTTAAAGACGTGGATACAGGGCGATGACATAACAAGATTGTGTACTTTCACTGTTATATCAGCTGATTTTAAATCTTAAAATAAATAAATTGAAAACATAAATAGTAAAAGTAAAATAATAAATTTAATGATAAAAATATTCAATCAAATTCCGGATAATTTTAGGGAGAATTCTACCTTTCAAAGGATTGAATATTTTTATCATTTGATCACTTATTTTTAAATCTCAAAATAAATAAATCAAATAAAAAACATAAACTTTAAAATAAATTAGTATCCAATAGTAAAAATACTCAACTTTAAGAGCTTATTAAACTCTCTTTAGTATCAATTAAAAGTTCAAGTTAGTTAGAGATTGAATTCTTTCACCATTATTAGATCATTTATTGTTAAACATCAAAGTAAAAAAATCAAATAAAAAGTATAAATATCAAAGTAAAATTAGTAATTCAATTATTAAAACACTAAATCTCTTATGAGACATTTATTTCACAAAATCATAAATTCTCAAAAATGATAATATACTTAGAAATGTAATTTTTTAGAACGTCTCGTTATCATGTTTGGTTGTATAAAAAAAAATTTGTTGGGCATGTTAATTAATTAGGATATGTATTGTTCTTTGATACCTTGATTTTTAATTCAACGTACTGATACCTTGATTAATCCAGTTATAGGATTTTGACACATGGGGTTACAGTAACACTTCAGCCACTAATGTACCCAGCTACACTGGCTCTAACGTGTTGCAAAATTTTGGGAAGAATTATAAACGATGGAGCAACTTGATGGCTTACTCACAGCATTGTAAATATGTCCAATGATAATATGTTTTATTGCGGTTGATCTTGACTTTAATAGTTCAAAATAATTTTATTCATATATTATAGTTTAACTAGTTTAATAATCCAAAATATTTGTTAACTAAATGTTATGGTTGAGTTGTGGTATATCTCATTTTATAATTAACTTATTATAATTTTATTCATGAATCATATGTTATAATATAAATTGATATGTGTCTATCGCATACACATATATATAATATATAAGTGTAACATGCTGAATATAAATAGAGTTGGATTCTTCTTTGCATACATATCCATGTTAATTAATAATATTCACATTCATACTAATTAAAACTAATAAAATATTTATTTTTAATTCTCTTTATTTTAACATATATATATATATATATACATGCGTAACATATTTATCAAAGTTTATTAAGGCATGAGTTAAACTTCATCTCTACCTAAGTTGAGTGTGGAAGCCGAAGCTATAGACATATTTGTGCGATAACAGCTTGGGTTTGGATCAAATGTCCAATCCACCAAATTTATCTATGACTAGAGCAAGATTTGCAATTCAGACAAATTGATTGGTTAAAAAAGATATTTACCTTAACTATTGGATAGATATAACTTCGAATGCGGATTCGCTGCAGTCGGTACGGCCGCTGCAGTCGGTGCAGTCCAATCTGGACCGTTCGATCTGCGATCCGACGGTCCAGATCGCAGCTTGCAAAATTTTTTTTTTTTAATTTTTAAGAATAAAATAATCTTTTTACAAGTTGCGATCTGAGCCGTCGGATCGTAGATCGAACGGCCCAGATTGGACTGCACCAACTGCAGCGAATCCGGATCCATATAACTTCATTCATGAAATTATTGATTTAAAAATGATATAATCCAATGGCTACTTTTTGCCACGTGATCAAGGCATCCATACCTTGCTTTCAGTTAAGGTATTGTAGAATTGGCTTTCATCTAATACTGCAAATCTTGTTAAATTTTAGAAAATGTCCTTTTTTTTTTCTTTTTTTTTGTCTTTGTTGGAAAATGAGTGGCCATTGGAAACTAGCCGGCAAGTGGATGCCATTGCAACTCTTGATTTCTTACTATGTTCCTAGTAATGTTAGTTGAAACAAATTTAAAATTAAAAATGAAAAGAAAAAAGTGAAAAGAAAAGTATAAACTTTATCCTAATTAAAGCGGATTAATGATGCTCCTTCATTACTTTGTCATGAGTAAGTGGGGTATGGCACATACGAAAAGATCATCATAAGGTCTTCCTAACTGTATTTGTCTTACACGAAATACTGTGATACATTCCTTTTCTTTTGGTACCTTTCATTTGGTCAACTCTAGGAAAGAAAATTCGCACCACTTGCAAGTTGAAACTTGAAACCCTAATGCTGTTATTTACTATAGACCATAATAACTTTTGAGGTATAAAATCCATCTCAGATATGAAGTGTCCCCTAATCAAGATCGGATTTTCACTTTAATTTGATGCGTGCGGTGCTTACTTTTCACTATATTCGTCTTCCTCTCGTGAACTAATAAAATGTTTTCACAATATTGTAATAAATAGTTTTGCTCATGAGAGGAATCAAAAATCGAGAAGCATGCTGCCTAGTAACCAAGATTTTAGAACTTTATAAATCAGTGGGTGCTTAGACAAGAAAGATTCTTGGAGCCACGACGGCTCTTTACACAATTTAAGATTAGTTTGTATCTATTGAAAATAATTGAATAATTAATGGAGAGATCAATTAGTTTTGAAATTAAAAAATAGAATTAATTATAAAAATTTGAATAGTATCAAGATTAAAATTCTTCTAATGAAACTAATTGATTACACAACAATGAATTGATTTGCACATAGTATAAAGTCGATAATACATGAAGGAAGTGATTTATCGAATATACTTTAATACTTAAGTTAGCTTCAAAAGCAAGTTTGATATGTGTAGTATGAACAAATTTTCATGAAAATGATATCTGAGTGTTTATATAAGTATTGATCATGCCTTTTATTATACTTATGAAAGAATGGAAAGTGTCTATATATTCATAACACTTCACTGGCATGAGCAAAATTCCCACTTTATAATTAATGACATACTCACATCATTTATGCATATTCTTGAGTGTGGTGATTTTTATGAGGTTTACTAACGAGCTTGACAACCATACTATAAATAAGTCGATTGACTAATAACCTTTGACGCTCGATCTTAGACTATCCTCCAACTATTGTTCTTATGTATTAGATTTTACTTGTAAAGATTTGAATTTGTTTATGAACTTTTGAGTCAGTTGTTCAACCATAGATCTGTTTTTAATGAATTTTGATCATTCAACCAGCTCACTAGGCAAGTTAGTCCAGATAAATTTACTTTGGGTCATGTTAAATATCATTAACCTTGAGTTTGTCATTCATAAGATCCAACGCATATTGATATTGGCTTATTACATTTCAAATTATACAGTAGAGAATTGAGATGTGATAATATAATTATAAATCTTAATTGCAATTTACTTTTACAAGAATGGAGTGCCATTTGAAAACAAAGGCCTCTGTGCAGATGTATGTTCATAACAATGATTCCGGGACTGAGGATGGGGTGTAGAAAGTAACACAATCCCCGTTTAGTCAACAATCGCTTAAGTGAGTACAATGATGTGCGTGCTGCTTTCATAACCCATATTTCCCTTCCACTTGTGTCCATTTGTTTTTAGGAGATTTTTTTTTTAATTTATTTTAACCAAAATTAGAAAGAAAATATGTGACCCTTGTGTCGAGGATGACATCACAAAGATTAAATTGAAGATATTTTCAATCATATAATCCGATTTTATTAATTGAGTGTATTATATTTGACCTCCTAATTGAAGATGTTGAACTAATTAAACAATTATACTTTGTTGATATTGTATTTGGTTAGATCGTGATGGATTTAGAGCCTTAAAGATTAATGGGGACAAATATTTATACATTAACATATAAAAGATACATTATGAAATAATTAACTATTAGTATACACATAAAATTTTTAATAAAAATTATAAAAAAAAACAACAAGAATTGTGTGCAATTGTCATAATAAGAAAAAAAATAATACATTTCTATCAATAAAATAATATATCCTAAGTACTAAAAAAATTAATATATCATAAATTTAAAATATTAGTTAAAGCTCATTTCATAGAATTATGCAAAAAAAAAAAAAATGAATCATGTATCTCTCTTGACAAATGTTATATGGAAATAATTCTAAGTGTGTGGTTAATTTAGTGAAATCAATGATTTATTATAAGAGTAAGATATCTAAATTTTGACCATTAAATCTAACACCAATTATTTAAACTGAAACATAAAATTATATGATTTTCAATTAGTTAAGTGATACCTTAAATGATATTTATTTTTCATCCTTTAAAAAGAATATAATTTATTATTTTTGTTTTCACAATAAATCGCTTTTCTCACTTAAGTAGTAAACATGACATGAAAAACTTATGTATACAAATAATATCTTTCATTAAATTATATGAATCATTCTATCAAAATATATAAATATATATATATCAAACTTATGTTTTCTACCAATATTTTTCAATGTGATTATTTTTAATGCTAAATTTAACTGGGGCATTGGCAGTTCCCAGCTCTTGATAGAAAATATATAGAAAAAACCATTACATAAAAACAAAGGGAGTTCAAGGGGACGTTGGTCCGTCTTAGAGAATACAAGAGAAGAAAATAAAGTAAGGCAGAGAACATATAGTAGGTAATATTTCGGAATGTATTCAAGAATCTTGAAAATTTTCTAAAACTTTGTTAGACAAGTTGAATTTTGTATGCAAAATCTTGTCATCTTTTCAAGAAAATTATAATTTTTTTACGCATTTTACATTAATACAAAAAATTGTAACCATTGATAAAAGTTGCATTACGGAAAATTTTTAAAGCCTTTTCTTTTAATTTTTATTTTGGATAGTCATAATTTTTTTTAAAAAATTATAAATAAGAATTTGTGGATTACGGGAATTTTTTAAAGCCTTTTATTTTAATTTTTATTTTGGATAGATATATTTTTTTAAAAAAACATTATGAATAAGAATTAACAAATAGACATAACCTTATGAATTATTTTTCAAAAAATCACTGAAGCGTGTGTGTGTGTGTATATATATATATAAATTACATCACATTTAATAATGTCAGATATTGGATGTCCAATAGTTCTCTTCCTAAGAAATGAAAAAAGACGGACATAATTATCAACACAGTTTTCAAGTGTAATTTTCAATTTGGTTTCATGGTAATGAAAGCTTCAAACTCCACAAAAAGATAGTCAACCAGAATCCTATTATTGAAGAAAGAAAGAGCATTAAAGTAGGTAAGCAAGAATAGGTGTTTACCATGTCATAAATCAAAGATATCAATTAGCCTCATCATCAATATGACATAATGATGCAATAAGAAAGCCTCCCCACAAAAATCGAAGTCTTGCACGCCAAGGGAATCATCTTTCATCATTTCAAATGGCCCATTTATGGCTACATTTTCTTCGCAAAGATTCACAAAATGACATGAGAATTAGGAAGACTAGAAAGAGGATGTGAATGTGTGTGAGAAAGAGTGAGATAGAGGTATACTGGGATTGGTGAGGTAAAAGCAGATCAAGATTATACTTGTGTGTATTAAAAAATTTAACATATAAGTCATAAAAAAAACACCTTTTATATAAAATTTTGTAATTTAATTTGGATGCATTTTATATACATATATATATTTTTCATCTATGAACTTAATAAAACATTCATATAATTAAAATAACCTTCATTTTCTTTCAAAAATTAAAAATAATTTATTATTTTCAATTTTAATTTAATTACAAAGTTCTATATTAAAACTTTGATATACAAAGGTAAAATATGAAGAAATTTTGTTTTCTCTCTTATAAAATTGAATTTATTCTTTGATATTTTTTTTTCAAAAAAATAATAATAATTTGTATTAATTACTTAATACTTATATTTCATTGGTTATGTATATAAAAAAAATCAAAATAGATAAAATACACATAACTTAAAATATAAAGTAATTAAATACACATTCTTAAAAATCAAAAAATTATATATATACATAAGAAAATTTAGTGCATTTTAGCCGTATTTGTATTGGAAAGGCAAAAGGAGATATGAATTTAGAATCAGAATCAATCATTTGTATCATGTAAGTAAAATCCCTTTAGTAAGAAGTCATATATTAAGTCGGTCCCGTGGCGTGCCATGGACGACAATCTGGTCTTACTCATTCCAAATTTTTAGTCTTTTCCCACTTAAAGCCCCGCTTTCATTGGGACCCTCTATAATATCAGTACTAGCCTACAAAAAGGAGAGAGTTTTTAGCTAGTCAGTGGAACTGAGGTCGTTCAAGCGAGCTCATTGGATAAATTTGAAAATCTTGGTGACACCAACATGTTGAAAATTTTCTTATTATGCTTTCTTACGTATTAAAAAGAAAATATATGGATATGTATTTTATAATTTCTGTAAAAATTTTATAAATCTTATAATTTTTATATAAAAATTAAAAAAATTGAAATATTTTATGCAACTTTATAATGATTGGATTGTAATTTTTTTTATACTTATTAAATATAAAATTTGTATATACATACAACTTTGTATATAATAAAAATTATAATTTTTTATATAAAAGTTATAATTTTTTTTATATACAAGTTGTATGTATATACAAATTTTCTATTTATAACTTTTGTGACTTTTATATTAAACTTTCATAAAAACGCACAAAATTTCAAAGTAGGTAATGAATCATTACCTTTAAATACATAGATTTAACTAAAAACTTCATATTGAAAATATTTATAAATTAATTAACCACTCAAATAGAATTTTCTCCTGGAGCTATGAATTTTGTTTTAGGTAAGGAATCATAATCTATATCCGTGGCGGAGCCCCGTAATGGCGAGTGTTTTAATATGCATAATAAAACACTGAATTGTATCCATAATGATCACACTGACTTGTACATTTTAATCCATTGAACTCAAAACAGACTTGTTGTCTGAAACTTACGTAATAATATTTGACATGTGAGGCCTGAAAATGCATGCTCTGATGGCTGATATAGGCGAAACCTTATGTTCTATGTTTTAGGGTATTGTAGTTGTTGAAAAAGAATAATGTCATACTGAACCTGTAGACTTTACAGAACTGGACCTCTAAGCAGTTACATCTAAATTAGGATAAATATACTGTTAGCTGCAGAATATAGAGTAAACAGAAAATAATGGACACAGAAATGAAGTATGTAAAAGATAATTTTGAGGTATGTGTCATATTTTTCTAGAGAATTTTTATGCCCCTCAAAAATACAATAAAACTCTCCAAATCAGAAATAATAGAAATAGTTTAATATAGGAGTATATTTGTAATTAGTGAATAGACACAATTACTCATAAAGTAACTGTTATAAGTCGTTATCTTCTCTTGTTGCGAATAGTTAATTACAGTTTAGAGTCTTTCTAAAATTATTTTTAAATTCTTATGTCTATTTTGAAAAAACCTAAAAGGAAATTATCTCTATACCAAATCAAGCCCAAGTGCCCTTACCCCAAGTTCTCAGGTGCCTATCTTCGATTTTAAATGTTTAGTAGCCTACTTGGGAAAGTCCACTAGGATGACCATATTAGATCATTTCATTTAATTACTACTACTCAACGGATTTTTCTTTATAAATCCTTTAAAAGTAGCTTGTTTAGGCAATGTGTGACATGACACATCGGTATCATGAACTATCAACAATCCTCCATTAGTTTAAAATGTTGATGTTTATACTTAGTTTTGCACACAAATAAGTATTGTTCATACAAAAAGGAATCTCTTAATTTGAACTTTCAATCAGCATATATATCTTATAATTCTAACAAAGTTGATAGTGTCCACAAAATGAACCTTAACTCTTAACGTTAGAATTAAAGATATAAAATACACAATACTTATTTATTTTTAGTTAGAGGTTTATAATTGTTTTAACACTATTATGGCAATGTGCTTATCCTGTTTACAAGAGGGACCCTAATTTTCTTGTTGAAGCGATAATACTTCTATGTTTATAAATCTGAAGTTTTCTTATATTTCCCTATTGCTTTGAACAATTAATCAATAACTCAACTTAGAATGCAAAACTCACACAATTATTTATATACAATGGACAACTCTAGTTTTAAACATGTGGAATGGATTAGCTAGTGCTAATAGAAACATATCAGTAACTTGTTATTACTCATTGAACTTTGTAATTAGAGATTACTAATTCAAAGTTGGGTTCCCAATATTGGTGTCTAGTATCAAGGGTTTCAAACCTATTCCACCAATAATACTTTCTACCAAGTGTCTAGTGATGTGATCTCCATAAGTGATGCCCATGGACTTTTCCAAATTTAGCCACAAAGATGAAAGAAAAAGAAGAATATTCATGCTACATTCTGGAATAAGGAAGAAGGCGAGTGATAAGTAATGGATTTGACACTACAAAGAGAAATCTCTTTGATAATTCCCTAGTTCACTCAAGAACCCTAAGAGATGAAGCTCTCATAAGAAGAAGATAACTTTTTAAATTTCATAAAATGTATAATCTGAATTCTAAGGAAAACAAGCCTTCCAAAATACCTATCACTAAACAAAAAATGGGCTAGACTCATAAGGCAAACAAGCCCAAAAATACACTAAACAATTCAACAAAAATAAAAAGCCTAAGCTATTACAAAATCCCTAAAAACAAGCAACAAAAATGAACTCATTTAGCCCTATAATTGGCATCCAACATCAGCCCAAAACAACCCTAAAAAATGATGCCATTTGCTGTCCATATTGACACCAACTTGCTGTCCAAGCAAGATGCCATATGTGTTGCCCATGTGCCATCCATGTTGGCACAAGGATGCTGATGGAGATCAAGATGTCAAGGCTAGCACACATGGAAAGGATGACATGGAGCTCATGCATGGACCAAAATCGAAGGCCAAAACA
>JANHAO010007180.1:0-20441 GCA_026873985.1 Saraca asoca
GAGATGGTGATCAGTTATGGTGCTATTTAGACCTTTACTCCGTCATTTTGTCTACCTGTATCATTATTACTACATTAAATGTGCACATTTTTCATAGTCATCAGTGTGGTAACATTAGAGCCTTGTTTTTTGTTGGACCATCAGATCAAGGGCAATTAATCAGTCTTCGAGCCATTCAAGCTATATAGGGTGAAGAGAACCCTTTCTTTCTTTTTAGAAATCTAGTGCTCTGTTTCTTACTTTCTAGGGTTTAGTGACCCAGTAGGTTTATTGGTTAAGTTTCCTATATTTTTGATAATCTGGGTCTTAGGTGTGGTGATCCAAGACGTGTATGGCTTGTTGTATCAGAATTTCCCATGGATAATTCCTCTTTGAGGATTCTAGGAAGTTTTATATAGATCTTAGATTATTTTCTCATGATAATGCTGAATAATCTGGTTCTTTTATCTTTGTTCTTTTGCCTCGTTGGGAGGAGTGTGGGAAGAAGCTTGGGAGCAATCTGATAGATGACCACATGATGGACAATGTGCTTGTTTCATGGGTTGTTTCTCCAACCTTCCAAGTTTTTAACTTTTAAAGGGCAACCTTCTACTTAGGATAGTTGTAGGCCTATTTTGATATGTATCTTTGAATCTTTCATTTGTAAATTTACCTTGTTGATTGAGGTTTTTAATGAATAATATTCTAGTTTTATTCTTTCTTTTCCATGTAAATTAAGCTCAATATTTAGTAGGTCACAGATAATAACATGTGGGTTAACAGAAGTTCCTATAAATCATGACTTAATGATCATTAGTCAAAATGGATGTTTAGTAGGTCAATCAACTAGTAACTTTTTCATTATTAAGATGGATTTCTAAGTAGGTCGCATGAATGCGATGTTAAATAGTAGGTTGCATGCAGTACCAGAGAGTAGGTCGTATACAGTATTAAATAGTAAGTCGCATACAATGTCAAAGAGTAGGTCATATGTGGTGCTGAAAAGTAGATTGTATGTGGTGCCAAATAGTAGGTCACATACGGTGCTAAAGAATAGGTCACATGTGGTGCCAGAGAGTAGGTCGTATATGGTACCGAATAGTAGGTTGCATACGATGCCAAAAAGTAAGTCGTATGTGGTACCAAACAGTAGGTTGCATACAGTGCCTAATAGTAAGTTGCATATGGTGCTGAAGAGTTGGTCACATGTAGTGCCAAAGAGTAGGTCATATGTGGTGCCAAATAGTTAGTCACATATGGTGCCAAGGAGTAGATCGAATGTAGTGCCAAAAAGTAGGTTGCATGTGGTTCCAAATCTTTGTAAGTATGTCAAGTCGAATGCCTTTTTCGAAGTAGAAGGGGGGAGTGCTCACTTCTAGATTAGAAGTCCTTGCTTCCAGATTAGAAAGGCGATAGCTCACTTTTGGTATTCTATTTGAAAATTTATTCAGGAATCAGTAACTAGTCATAAAAATTTAAAAACAATATTATAGGGTTAGATAAGCAAACTCAAGTTCATTGATAATATGGGTGAAGATACGCAATGCTCCAAGTTCGAGACTCTCCACCAAAATTCACATTAACCTTTTTCCTCCTTATCCCTAGTTTGACTTTATCCTTGTAGCAACGTCGAGTTATACGTTGGTCACCTCGCACACATCTAACTCCATTGGGGGTCAGGAATTTAATGGTAAATGTCCTAGTAGACGTAACCATTTTTAGATCATTGATTGTAGGTTGCCTTAGCACTACATTATATGCTGAGAGATAGTTGATAATCAAAAAATCTACTAGGATGGTTGCCCAGTGACCTGAGTCTCTAAGAGTAATGGGAAGCCTAATCTGCCCTATCGGTAATGTTGCATCTCCAATGAATCCATAAAGGGACTTTGGAGAAGGCTCCAGTTGACCTATGCTTAGACCTATCTGTTCAAAATATCTCTTGTACATTACATTCACTGAGCTACTTATATCAATCATAACTCTTCATACCCCAGTATCACCAATTTTGGCTTGGATAACTAGTGCATCATTATGGGGGAATGTACTCCATATGTGTCTTCATCTATAAAGGTGATACTGTTTAAGGTCATCCTTGCTTTTTTAATGGGACTTTGGAATTCAATGTGTCTAGTATAGAAGACATGTTTTGCTTCCCACAGGTAGTGTTCATACAACCTGTTTAAGGTACTTGCAATACCGAGGGTGCATCTTCTTACTCAGGAGTTTGTTGGCATTGCTGCTTATAGGTTGCTGACACTATTGAGGTCACTATTCTATAGGTCACACCACATAATCTCTTAAACAAATCTCTTGATTAGGTTCTCAATTATATCCTTGAGTGCCTTGCATTTTGAAGTGATGTGCCTGATTTCATTATGATAAGCATAATGCTTATTTTTGTTTCTAAACTGATCAGGAGTTGTTATGGTGACCTTTACACTGAGATTGCTCATTTTTGGCCTTCTTTATGACCTAGTTTTTAGGGTTATCATCTTGACCCTCCTTGCCATTCCCAGCATTGCTCCTCTTTTTAGTTTGGTTGGAGCCATTTGCCTTGTCCTTGAACTTTTTAGGGTTGAAGGTTTCCTTCCATTTGATCTCTTTGGTAGCTCATTCATAGAATTCACCTAGGTCCGTTACCAGAGACTTGTGTATGCTTTCATATAGCTTTTCATCTTTGTGGAGTCTTGCTGAGATTGTTGTTAAGATACTGTCATCTAAGGGGTTTTCTACATTGCTGACTTTATGTCTGAACTGAGTAATGTAGTCCTTCAGTGATTCATTCTTTCGTTGAAAGATTATTATGAGGTGGCAAGGCAGTGCAAGCTGCCTCCTCGGCACCTTGTACTAATTAATGAACCTCCTTTGGCATTCTTCCTAACCATAAATGCTGCAAGCTTTGAGATTCCTGAATCATGTTCGAGGTAAGTCCCCTAAAATGACTGGAAAGACATGACACTTGACCAAAGGATTGGTTGTCTAAAGATCCATTTGTACATTGAATACATATAGGTGGTCATATGATTCACTATCCCCATTGTATAACGGGATAGTGGGAACTTTAAACCTATGTGGGAGAGGCTTTTTCTCGATCTCCTTAGTGAACGGTGTCCTCTCATCATAATGATCCTGCTGGTCCTGAGTCTGAGGGTGTTATTCCAATTACTTCACCCTTTGAAGCAGTTCTCTACCATGTGATCTTGAGTTTCAGATTGACGACTAGGAGACAGTCGGATCCTTTTTCTGTGGCGATTTGAAATCCTGTGCTTTTTCTGCTTGTAGCCCAGTGAGTTTTGATATGAGGCATGTCTTCTATTGGTCCTATTTAAACTTTTAGCTTGACGCGAACCCCCATATTGCTGATGGTCTCCTTCATCTTCCTCACAAACTCGATGGGCCTCCGACCTTAACTGTGAGTTGATAGGGTGGGTTGAATGAGTATATCGACGTCCTTCTCTAGTTGGCCTCTCTTCCTAAGCTCCTTCATGTGACTGTTGGAGAGCCTCTTTTTGTGCAGCATCCCAACCTACTCTCGTGAGCCCTGGGCTTGTGATTGAGTTAATGCCCTAATCGCCTGAGCCATCTCTCTTACTGCTTTCTCCAGTGCTTCATGATGCTAATGGCATGCTTGTATTCCATCAATGATATCTGGATGGTGTGATGCTGTTGGTGGCATGTCAGTCACAACACCTACAGCGGGGATGGTGAAAGTGCTTGCATGGAAAACTGGATCCTCTTGATGTTCTGTATGACCATCCAATTGGCCAACTGTAGCATCTAAACTTCTAGTGATTCTTATTCTAGTCATCAAAAAATAATAGTGAATGTAGTTTAGGGCCCTTCCTCTAATGCTAAAATGTTGACGATAAAATCCGGTCAACCCAAGTTCTAAACCCAAAGCTGTAGAATAAATGTAAAAAGAGAGAAAAAAAGAGGGAGGAAGAACAGAGAGATACCGAAAGTTTTTAACGTGGTATGGCTAAAGCCAATTTGGCCCCTATGTTCGTGGCTTTTATTACTCTTTGCTGAGTGTTGTATCTGATGATTGAATATCCTCTATACAATGATTTCATCCCCTTTTATAATGGTTGGCGAGTTACAGTTTGAATGTAAATCTATAAGAGATAAGTATCATGACTTAATTAGGATTACATAGTATATTAGGATAGATGGTTATAACAGAGTCTTAATAGAATAGGAGACTACATGGACTTCCTGGATGGTTGAGGACGCTTATTGTGAGCCGTGAGCTAGGCCTTATTCTCTCAACCTGAGGTTGCTACTTTGATCCGTGTTGACTAGTGATCTTAACTCGTATTAGTGATCTGGTGTCTTAGTTCAATGGCCTCAATCCAAATGAATAGGGCTTTTGTTATTTAAGTCTATCCATTGGACTTTTACCAGCCTATTTATGCAGTTCCAAATAATATCCACAATAATTTGCATTTAAAAATATTATTTTATAATAACAAAATTAATACAATTTATTCTTAAATAAATAGAACTTTTGATATTACTTTCTTATTTTGGATAGCATATGTGCTAATGGGAACATTAGTTTGTTCTTTTCTTTTTATCTTTTATCCTTGCTTTTAAATTTCAAGCCTAAAAAAAAAAATCCTAGAAAGAAGGATGTTTAGTTCAACTTGTGGACATAAAATCAAATAAGGACGAGTAAAGGTATGGTGACTGTTACTATTTGGTTTGTTTAGTTCAGTTAGGGAATGAGTCACACTATTTACGATTCCCTTTGTTATTGTTTGATTAGGTGATGATTAACAGTGATGGATGGTGGTCATTGATAGTAGGTATTGGTGGACAGTGGTCAATAATAGTAGGTGGTGGTGGAAGGTTGTCAATAATGGTAGATGGTGGTCAACAATGGTAGGTGGTGGTAGATGATGATTAATGATGATGTGTAATGGTCAATGGTGAAAGGTAGTGGTGGCTGGTGCTCAATGGTGAAAAGTGATGGTAGGTAATGGTCAATAGTGATAGATAGTAGATGGTGGAGGGAAGTGGTCAATGGTGATGGTTGTGGTAGATGATAGTCAATGACGAAAGGTGATAGTGGACCATGGTTAACAATGACAAGTGATGGTGGGTGGTGTATGGTCAATAATGAAAGGTGGAGGTGGACAGTGGTTGATGATTATAGGTAGTGTTAGGCAAAGGGCAATGATGGTAAGTAATGGTAGGTAGTGGTAAAAAATGGTAGGTGATGGTGGGTAATGGTCAACGACAGGATGTAGTAATATATTATGATTAATAGTAATGGGTGGTGCTTAACAATAAACAGTGGTAGTGGGCGGTGGTCAACAATTGTAAGTGATAGTGATAGATGGTGGTTAATGATGGATGGATAGTGGCCAATAGTGGTGGGTGATGGTCAATGATGAAAGGTAGTAATAGGTGGTAGTCAACAGTTGTAAGTGATGATAAGTTGAAGTGGTTAGAGTTTTGTGAGGTGAGAGAAAGAAAGATAGAGATGAGTATTTTTTTTTATTTCTAATGGATAACATAATTAGAAACCTTAGGTGTGAGAAAAGTTTCAAATGAGAGAGTTCATTAGAGTTAAGTAATGTTAATAGATTTCACTATTTGTGAACCAAATGCTCAGTCAGGGAATCAATTTTTTATTACTTTACCAACCCCCAAAATTTCCCTAACCAAACACCTCCCAAGATTCTTTGTCAACTGGCCTTCAAGGACAAAATTATCAATATACATTTAAAGGAAAACAATTATAATGCATAGGAGCTTACATTGCTTTAATGACTAACAAACATTTAATAACAAGGGACGAGGATGATGAAATATAGGGAAAAACTATATAAAAAAAACCATTTAACTCTAAAGTGATTGGATTTTACTCCTTTGAACTTTGAAAACTTAGAATCTGAGCCTTAAACCATACAAAACACATATAACACATTGTGATTAACATCCACCATCCACTTAATTAGTCATTTTATTAAATTATATGACTTTGTCATAAACTTTTTAAACACAAATCACAATATTATTGTATGTTGATATACTAAGTTATATTTTCACATAATTTCTACGTTATATAATTAATAAAAATTAAATTAGTAATATAGAATTTTAATTAAATACATAAAAATGAGTTCAAAATTACGTGTGAAAAAGTAATGTAGTAAGTTGAAATCAATAATATTATGATTTTTACTTAAAAAGTTCATGAAAAAATCACGAATCATGAAATTTAATAAGAGAGATAATTAAGTAGATAACAAATGTTAATTATAAGATTTTAATTGCAAGTATTTAAAGTTGAAAGGGGTAAAATTAAAACACCCCAAAATTAAAGAGATTTCTTACATTAGAAATATTACTTACATTGCACCTTCTGATCAGTATTCATTGAAGGTTTGCCTAATTATCTCTAAACTTATTTGCCATATATCTATTACAAGATGATTATAAGTTACATCCTAGCCTCTTTTTACTTCATGATTTTGTGATATGTGAGAATCCTAAATTTGGATGCTTGTTCTTATACAAGTGTAATTTTTTCTTTATTTAGGAGTTTCTTTATACATATAGGATCACTATTTTTTATAATCATTAATTCTTTTCTCTATTTCACTTATGTTTTATATTTTGTTTACTAATAGTATTTAAACTTTGATGAGGAACGTGGAAATGAAACGGTAGAGGTATATTTCCTTTTCTTAGTTCCTTTTACTAAAAGAGTGTATGGTAAATAGCTTTTAATTCATTTAAGGGGTTTTAGCTATTTGATCAAGTTAATCCATTATTTAAGTGTTTGGTAAATAGCTATTTGAGTCAGTGGATTGGCCTCAAAAAGCAATTTTCAAAAAGCTTGAAAACCTAACATTTTTAATTAGCCTTTTCACATCTAGCGTGCAAAAAGGCATCTTTGTCCGTTAGCAATACAATTTTTTATGCCTCTATCCTTCATACATAGAAAATCCCTATTTTTTTTAACACCATTGCTTTACTCATCTCTCATCTACTTTCTCTTTCCCTCTCCTCCTTTTGCATGGTTGGCTTCATCATCTCTATTTAGATGAGATTCTGTTGCATTTTTCCCTCTTTCGGTGGCTCTATGCATCTCTCATTTGAGTATCTTACTTTTTTCTTACATTTTGGTTATTTTTTCTATGCATTCAAAGCATTGGAATTGTCCAACTGAAATCAAAACATCATTGTTGCCAACAACTTATGTTCGACATCAATTTTGAGATAAAATTTCTTTTATTTATCTATTTTGTGTGTTATTGGTTATTGATCTTCATTACCATATTGGATTATCCCATTTTGACTTATAATATTTTTAGAAGTATTTCTAATTCAATCAAATATGATGACATGATCCAAATGCTGAGAAGCCATACAAGTCAAGGATTGAGTTTTCATTTAGGATGAATATTTGATTGAGGTACTTATCATTAATATAAAAGTGTACCTAGTTCAAACAATATAGTAATGTTGAATCTTCCATTTAGAAAATTACTTTGTCTACTTCTTGAAACTAAGAGCTATAGCTATTACTCAATATAGATATAAAACAACATTATTGAATACCAAAAAAATTATGAACTTTTACCAGAAAAACAACGTAGATATATTAATACAATAATGTGTATTCGTAAGTGCAACAATGTAGATATATTAATGCAACAATGTGTAAGTCATTACTTTGTTTGCTTACAGAAACTAAGAGCTATAGTTATTACTTAATGTAAATATAAAAGAGCATGTCTAAATATCATAAAAAATTATAAATTCTTATTAGAAAAACAATGTAGATATATTAATACCAGAAAAAACTATGAACTTTTACTATTCTAATCATATCTTATGATACATTATGTATATCAATTGGCTACATGCATCGTTTAGAGGTTAAAAAAGGCTTTTGTGGCTAAATTAGAAACCAGAATTGCGATAGAAAATTAGAAACAAGGACTACAAGTCAAGTCATAAGAACAAGATTGAAGCAATTTTAGTCATTAACAAATATTTCAGAAACCTCATCATGGGAACACAACTAATGATTTAGAAGGATAACTACATTATTATTACAATCCATAAAAACTGAAGTTGCTTAGATAAATTAAATAGTTTACAAGCATTTAGGAACAATAGACATGAATGGAAGGTTAAGAAAAGAAAAATAAGCATCTATCTATATTATTTGAGATGTGTTGTCTTTTGTTTTTACTTGTCTCCTATTAATGATCAGAATCAGTTTCCACTTAGCAACTCCACGAGCTCAACCTTCTTCATTTTAGAAAACCCTTTTAGGTCATCAAACTTTGCAAATGCCTTTAAACTTGTCAGCTTCAGTGCACTCAAATCATCATCTTAAACCACTTGCTCCTTTATCCCAATCTCATCATTATAGGTCAGTTTAGAATCATAAGAATTATCATCCTCTATCAATTCGGCAAATTAAAATCTTTGCTCCTCTACCCTATCCTCTGACATTATAATGCTTCATCATGGATTATACTGGTCACTATTTTAAAACTTGTCTAAACTAAAATCTTTGCCATTGCTGCTGCCACTGCTTCTCTTTACATGCTCCATTGAATGTTTCCTTAATAGTTTGAGAAAGGAATCAACAATACCATTGTCTTTAGCTTGCCTTTAGGAGGCTTCAACCATTTTTTCTTATTTGATAGTAGCTTTTTCTTGTAGCTGAGCCTGAACCTTCCTAAAGAGTTTGACAATCTCATTCTCTTTAGCTCTAGGGGAGGTAGTGAAAACCTATGCTTATATAGTAGATGTTCTTCCAGAAATACTTGAACACAGAAGAGACTTGCCTTCTAGCACTCTACAACCTGCAAGATCACTTGGATCAATTTAATAATAAATGAGTACAAGGTAAGAATAATATAATAGAAAAAAATTCAAGTAAGACATTATTGGAACCTATAAACTTAATTCTAAATGCTTAGCTCTAAATTTTGTTATTATGTCTAGTGCAATTGTTTTCTAATGCAATAAGAAAAACCATAGGAACTCAGCTGTAAAAAGGCCATCTCAAATGAGCTAATCATGTCAATCGTCAAACCAAATTGACTTATACAATAGGCTTGCATGATTCTGATGTTCTTTTAGTGTCTATGCTTAATCTTTGATTTTTGTTAATGGTGAATCTTCTATTTTTGTTATATGATGCTTAGATGGCATCAATCGGACAAGGCAATAAAGAAGAAAGCCAAGGGGGAAAGACATAGGAAGAGCTATTTGGTTGAAAGAAGCACTTTACATCTTTATTGATCTCTGTAACCAATGTATGGAAAGAAGTAAAGAAAAACGTGGTGCAATAGTCTCTCAAAGGTTACCTTGGAAAAGGGTAGAGGCAGAGTTTCAGAAAAGGACCAAGTTTTCATGGGATAAAAATAAACTAAAAAACAAGTATAATTGGATGAGATGTAGATAGTGTCTTTGGAAGTAATTTAAAAGGAGAGAAGCTGGATTAGGGTGGGATCTTGACAAGAGAATAATTAGTGCTAGTGATAAGTGTGGGATTTAAACATCTAAGTTAGATTTTTTCTTTGTAGCTATTTTGCTTATTTTATATAAGTAAGCTTACTTAAGTTATTTGTATTTTTTTATAGGAAAATAGAAAATTTGAAACATTTCAAGATGAAAGGGTTGACCTTGAACTTGAATATAAACTTGATCAACTTTTTAAATATTCATTAGATGGGGGGTTGGAGTATACTCCTGCAGGTGATCGCCCCCAACACATGTTGAGCATGAAATGGAGGGAGTTTATGTTCCTTCTCCACTTCATGTTGATAATGCTCATGGTCCACCACTATACTATCTTGATGACATGGATGGGACAAGTGATCTTAATAATTGCCATGCAAAAGGTGCATGGGAAGAGATGTGGAGAGAATTTACCTTTACATCTACCTCTACTATTACCCTTAGAGCTACATAAAATGAAGAGGATGAAACAAGGAAAGGCAAAAGGGTCTTAGAGAGTGATGGTTTAGAAAGTAACAAGAGTGTGAAGACTTATTCCTTAAAAAGGGGATGAAGGGTTGCAATGGTGTGTGAAAAGCTTGATAATATAATGCAAACCATCATGAAGATAAATACTTTATTGATGAACTTTTTGAAAATTGTTGATACATCAAGTATAGTTTTGTAGATGCTATGGCAAAGATATTTACTTTGCTTAATTTGGAGCCTAGTACCCTTGAATTTAGCTTCGCTTGCATGTCGGTTGAAGATCCACAAAAAAGGACAATTTTGTTTGGTTTCTCAAATGACAAGACCATAGTTGAATGGATAAAGTTTATGTATGAGGAGTGAAAGAAACATTAAACTTTAGTCACATCCATTATTATGGTTAGTGGCATTTATGGATTTGAATTGTTTAGGTCAATTATGGACATGTAAACTTGAATTGTTTAAGTGCGTTTTCCTTTTCTTTCATAGTGTTATGAGCTTTGTCTTGTCATTTGGTTTTTATGATATTATGAACTTGATCACTTTTGATATATTATTATGTGTCTTTCATTTCTGTATTAGTTTTTATGTAATGGTATTCTATTATTTTGTTTATTTTTAGGTATGGACAATCATGCTATGTAGGTTAGACAACTTTTGCAAAACAGGCAAATTCTTTTGAAAATTTTGGAAGATGACAACGAGTTTTGGGATTTTATAGTTTGTGCGACAGGTTATGTATGTATTTATTATTTAAATCATATATACAAGGAACCATGCTACACTTCCTATCTAATAAAAGGAATGTGGATAAATGAATTATTAATTGACCATAAAAAAGGTGTTTAAATATGCTTAGAACAAATCAAAATACATATGGTCAATTATGCATGGATTTGGGAAACAAATATGGTTTGAGGTCTTCTGATAGGATATCAATTTTAGAGAAAGTGGGTTTATTTGTGTATATCTTTAGTAAGGGTGCTTTGAATAGAGATACTCAAGAGCAATTTCAACATTGATGAAACTATGGATAAAGTTTTTAAAGAAGTTTTAGATGCCATGGATGGCCTTTCAAGAGATCTACTTAGAGCAAGAGATCCTAAGTTGAAGGAGATTCCATCAAAAATTGTGATGGATACCAGATATATGCCACACTTTAAGGTAACGAAGTATGTGCTTATCCCCCTATACTTTTTGGTGACAATGCCTATTTATCATCTTATGAAAATTGTTTCATATTAGGATTACATTGGAGCTATTGATAGTACATATATAGCAGTAGTTGTTCCTAAAGAGGATTAACTATGATATAGAGGAAGAAAAGGGATACAAACCACAAATGTCTTGGCAACATGTGACTTTGATTTATTATTTACTTATGTTTTAGTTGGATGGGAGGGATCAATACATGATGCACGTGTTTTTCTCAATACAGTTGATAACCCTAGGTTAAATTTTCCAACATCACCACTAGGTAATTTTTTTTAAGTTTTTAATGATTTATTGCTCATATGACTTAGAGATTTAAGAAGCAGATTATTCTAATTATATGATATCTATGTACATTTAGGTAAATAATACTTGGCAAACAAAGGCTACCTAGATAGAGAAGGATATTTGACATCGTGCTCAAAGATAAAGTATCATCAGTCAGAGTTTTATGGTGCAAATCTACAGGGATCTCAAGAAATCTTCAATCGGGCTCATGCATCTTTAAGAAGATGTATTGAGAGGGCTTTTGGTATTCTTAAGGCTCAACGGAGGATATTACAGAAAATGTCCAAATATTCAACAATGGATCAAAATATATAAAATCATCTATTCAATTCTTTCATTGCTTAACTATATCAGAAGAAGCACAATTGGTGACTTGGCTTTTAGAATCATAGATCAAGATCTTGATTTTATATGTCCTGAAATCCTTCCAGATGTTATGGGTGATTCTACACAAGGTCTTGAAGGATTGAAAATTGGAGAGATGACAACTATTCGGGACAAAATTACTTCGAGTTTAATGGCAGTTAGATGATGTTCTTAGGATATTGGAGGCTTTTTGTTCTAAATAATGGTGTTAACATGTTTTGTTCTAGATGGAATGTGCTGTTAAAACTTTATTTGGACTAATATTTTTAGTGTTTGGATATATTTTATGACAAATCATTTCCTACTTAATTCATATGCATGAAATATATTATCTACTCATTTCTCCCTTTTCTTTCACAATCAACTTATAAGAAATGATAATAACATAAAATAATAACAATTAGTAATATAATAATAAGTTCAATTTTTTTAATATTAAAAGTTATAAACTCTTTTTTTTAATCTAAAATGATCTAGTTTTTTAAATATAATAAATTTTAGCTATTTCTTTCTTAAAAGAAAATTTGATAATAGGTTATAATTATTTATTTGTTAAAAATAAAATTGAATAAGTATAGTAAATTGTAATTATTTATTTTTTAAATAAAATCTAATAAGTAATAAATTATTTGTTTATTAAAACTCTAATAAATAATAAATTATAATGATTTAGTTTTAAAAGAAAATTCAACATTATAAATAATATATTAAAAGTGAAATATTATTAAAGTAAAAAAATAAAATAAATAATAAAATATATTTTTTGTTCTTATATGTCATTTTATATGTAAATAATTAATAGTAAACAACTGATTTTAACAAATACTTTTATACAGTTAACACAAGCAACTAGTCAAATTAATTAATACAATCCGCTATCAACTAATCACTAATATAATTAGTTATTACTAATGAAATCAGTTGATTTTAGCAAACATTTTTATATAGCTAATACTAACAATTAGTCAAATTAGCTAATACAATCAATTATCAGCTAAGCACTAATCAGTTACTGCTAATGGAATCAATTGACTGCCAAACAGGCCTAAATGGCTTTAATTACTGTTTTGCAATGGAACAACCCAATGTATTGATTGTTCAGGCACTAATGGACTTTCCGTAACTGACAATGACATTGCCTGATGGCCGTGAAGAATCTGTCATGGAGCGCACGACACTGGTGGCCAACACTCCAAACATGCCAGTGGTTACTCGTAAGGCTTCATTATACAGGTGACTTCTTGTCTTCTAAATTCTAGAACATCAATTTGTTTTTGGAAATTGACCTCTTTGCTAATTCTCAATTTAATAATTTCATAAAATGCTGAATCAATATTTGTAGGACCAAGCCTTTTGCATACTTTTTATGGAAAATTGGTATCATACCTGCATAATATATTTATGTATGTTATTGCTCTGCAATCTATACCTGCATAATATATTTTATTGTAATGATTTGTCAATCTCATGATATCGAGGATGATTCTACAAGACTGGATTGTTGTTTGTTTTTCAGTCTTTTTCTCTTCTTTTATTTGCCAATATATAGTAAAATATGCTGATGCATGATGATAATATAAATTTACTGAAATAATTAATGAAATATATGATATGGAACTCGTGGGGTTGTTGGTAACCAAGGAAGGAAAATTCTAAATGTTCTCAGTTTTAGAATGCTAAACAAGGATTAATATTTTTGTTGTTATGGTAATGACTCTTCTATGAATTAGGTTCCCTTGTTGGTGATGCTGCTATTTTGAAGGGTCTGAACCTATTATGGATGACATCTTTTGACTGTGTTTTGTTTTGAAATATCAGGAATCACTCTAGCTGAGTATTTTAGAGATATGAGTTACAATGTCAGCATGATGGCTGATTCAAAATCTAGATGGGCAGAAGCATTGGTGAAATTTCTGGACGTCTGGTGAGCTTATATTAAGTTATGCCATGATGATTGTTCACCTAATTCTTTCACTCTTTTAGTGCTTCAAACATGTGTCTGATTTTCCAGCTTTATTTTATGTTGTTTTATTGTATTTCTTGATTATGGTATAGAAGGTTTGTATTTATAATCAGGCGTGAAATGGATGGAAAAACATTATCATTGGTCAATATTTGCCGTAGAGTGACATATGATGCTATTTCAAGTGACTTAGCTTTCTTAATTTAATGGTATTTTTGTCTTGCACAGGCAGAAATGCCTGTAGATAGTGGATATCCTGCTTACCTTGCTGGACGTCTTGCTTCTTTCTATGAACGTGCTATTAAAGTAAAATGTCTTGGAGGTGCTGAAAGTACTGGTAGTGTCACAATTGTTGGTGCTGTTTCTCCACCTGGAGGAGATTTCTCAGATCCTGTGACATCTGCAACCCTCAGTACAGTACAGGTAAAACTATCGTTTCTACTTTGCTTATTGAAATTTTATTGCCATGAACGAGATGCTGCTTCAGCGTGTCTTCACTGATCCCTTTCAATGCTTCAACCCCTTGTAGTTGATAAATATGAATTATGTTTGTTTTCTTTTTCACCTTATAATTTATAACCTATTCATATACTGTAGTAATTTAGTTATATTGATTTTGCTATACTTTAAAGGTTTTATGGGGGTTGGACAAAAAGCTTGCCCAAAGGAAGCATTTTCCTTCTGTTAACCGGCTTATTTCCTATTCAAAGTACACATCAGTATGTCCAGAAACCTGCTACCTTGACACGCACGCACATATTCTCTTTCCATCATTCTTTATATTTGCGCATGTTGTTCCTGCTCTTGATTTTATGTCATTGTTCATGTTTCTCTCTTGCTTCCAGGCATTGGAATCCTTCTATGAGCAATTTAATCCAGATTTTATGAATATTGGGATGAAGGCTCGTGAGGTGCTGCAGAGAGAAGATGACCTGAATGAAATTGTCCAGGTATGTTCAGTATTGGTTTTATTGTCTTAATGTAGGTTGGTGAAGTATCATCGTTCTCTCCTAGGAAATTTCAGATTCAGCTAGGGTTAAAGGATCTAACATAATTTGAGAACCAGCTGTCATGTAATGCAGTCTGTTGAACATGGGATACAAAATAGACTCAAAACAGGGATTAGTATGATGATAAATGGATCTTAACACTTTTCACAAAAATCTCGCATTGTCTTCTGTGGAAAAAATGGCTCAGTTTTATGGTCTTGATCTCTGTTGTGCCTAAGATTGTTGTTGATTTGGTTGCTTGAATGGTTTTGCTTTATTAAGGTTAGCAGAGAAGGACGTTTGGACTGTGTGACGTGCTTCCAGCGTAATGTTTGTGTTTAGAGCATGGTGGATGGTTGGCAAACAAAACTCATCGAGTCTTCTGCCTTTCTCAAAATCTATTTTTCATGGTGGGTTCTTCACAAATACCATTTGTTTCTTCTTTCACTCATTTTCTTCAAATTTGAGATTTTTGTTAGAAATCTTACTCTTCAAGCTTATAATCCTTTGCTTCAGCTTGCAATTGATTTATTATTTTAAAGATGACATTTTTCTCTAATATTTTCTAGCAGCTATTGTTTGTTGCCGCACCTTGGTCTGCGTGCCAAGTGCTCGATACTTTGCATAAGTGTGTTGAGCAAGGTAATATCTAATCATCATTGACCGAGATGCTTGCTCTTCCGTGAAGATTTTGAAACAAGATATTGCCAATTAATGGATTTGATGCAAAATGCTTGCTGTTTTATTCTTTTTATAATGTTTTTTGAAACCATTTTGATTAGATTGTTGTTACCAGGTGTTTATTTCCTGGTCAACGCGTCTCTGAGAGCAAAACCTCGATGCTTGCCTCATCAAGTTCACTGGCGAAATATTATTCGCTGGGCTAAAGGATATCCTCTTCTTCCTTATCAAATTACATAGATCCATTTTCTGGTAAGCTTAAAAATTTTTTGGCTTGTGAATTTTTTGTTTTCTCTTCTCTAATTTAGAACCTATCTTCTGTTCTAAGAAACAACGGATTCTACTTTGGATTTCCATTTTTTGCTTGGCAAGATTCAAGTTAAGGAAGTGAAATTGCTGATCTTTGCTTCATAATGCATGATTTCTTCAAGTTACTTAAAACAGGATAGTGGTTCATTTTTTTCCCTTTTTTTTTTTTTCTGAATTTAGTATTAATTGTTTATTGTTTAAAAAAGGTTAGGTCTTTTGGTAGTGACTTTCTTTGCGGGTTGATGTGATAAGGTTTATATGTAATGTGTTCATAATCTACTCATTTAGAAATCTTCCAGTTGTTCTTCATATATCAAAGGAAGGTTTCCATCTCAACATATTCTAGATCTCTCACTCATAAATCAACAGGTTATATCTAAAAGTTCTTTGAATTTTGATTTTTCAGAAAGCCCAGTACCCACATGAACAAAATGATTTTAAGTGCTCTTTTTGTTGTGAAATTTTCTCTTTTGTAATAGTTGGTTCATCTTTGAGTGGATATTTTTTACACTAAAAATTTTCTTTCTCGACTCTATGAAAGTTGTGAATAAGCCATAATCCTATTTTTAAAGTGATGAACTTTTAGCTACCATGAATGCCTTATGACACCTAAAAGTCCTAATGGATATAAGTGGAACTTTGTATATCATTCTAATATTTCTAGTCGAAACTATGTGGCGCATGATGTTAACTCTTGACTAACATGCTATCCTTTCAATAAATTCAAGCTACACTTGGATATATAATCGGGACATTGAGGATTCTATCGCTCATAAAACCAAAATCCCCTGTGCAATATGTCCGCAAGCCAACATGAGTGAGTAGTCGAAGTATTAACATATATCAAGTCTCAAAGAACGTGCTACACAGGAAGCCTTTAATGCATATTGAGAAGAAACTTTTTTTTTTTAAATAATGAGAGGGACAACTCCATTTTATTAATATATATCTCATTACATAGTTTAGAATGTATAGGAGAGTATTTCTAAGCTCCACACTCTAATCTCTAGCCTGAGTCATAGTGTCTGCCTAGTCACTGGACGCGCTCCCTTAAAAAGTATTTTAAGCAAAAGTCCTATCAACAAAAGTAGATATATTTTTTTTTCTAATTGATACAAGGACTTTTCTCCTAGTTTTGAAGGGTTCTAATGCGCCATCCCATATGCACGCGAGGATAAAAATGCAAGGATCACAAGCACGTACTTTTCTACTCGTACAGAACAAATGATTAATGCTAAAAAGACATAAAAACCCCCAAAACAAGAAAAATTCAAAAAAAAATCTACAAGTGCATTTATTCCCGAATTTGCTCCACAAGGCCTCCTCTTCATGCTTGATTTTTACACCAAGTTTTGTCCAAAACTGAGTATGTTTGCCTATCGAATTGGCTCACAAGGTTGACTTCTGACATTCCCCCCCACTTCAAATGTCAATGCCCTCATTGACGCCTCAATCTGACACAACTTCCATGAAAGTTTCTCCTTTGAATCTTTATGTGGGTCTTCAACCTACTCCACTTGAACTACTTCCTCAATCGCTCTGCTTGTCTCTTTGAGCTAACATTACTTAAAAGGCTTGAATGAATGACACTGTAAACCTAACATAGCATTCAGGCTTATTGTCAATCTGCTGCTCCTCAGCTCCTCCCTAGACTTCCTCTCTACTTTGTCTCCTTGAACTCACACCATTGCACATTTGCTTTCCTTCCACAACTTTAGATAGTTGGCTCTGCAACTTTAGTGTTTTTGACGATGCTACCTTTGTAGACTTTGTATTCTACCTTTGTAGACTCAACTTCATTATCCTGACAAAAACATGTCATTGTCTTCATAGCTCTCCCGACTCTATCACCTCTGCAACTTTGCTTGTCCCACTGCCTTTGCAGCATTCAGTTTGCTACCTCTATAACTTGTGCTTGCCTCACTACTTGTGCAGCTTGCAACACACTATCCTTGCGTAACTCTTGATTCGATTCACTACCTCTGTAGCTCTTGATTTGACTCACTACCTCTGTAGCATCAATGTATGCTACCTCCCTACACTACAACAAAACACATCTTTAGCAGCGGTTTAAGGGTGGCAATTCATCCAAACTGCTACTAAAGATACAGATAAAGTGACTTGGGTTCGACGCTTGCGAGAAGCAAATGTTACAATCGATTTTTAACGGCAGTTTTGTTGAACCGCCACTAAGTATCGAATGTTTAACGGCGGTTTTGTAGAATCATTGCTAAGTACCAAATGTTAAACAGTGGTTGTGTCAGAATTGCTACTAAGTACCAAATCTTTAACATTGGTTATGTCAAAACAGCCGTTAAGAATGTGCTACAATAATAAAAGCCGATTTCCTTTTTCTCTTTGAACGAGCCCTAATTTCACTATGCTTTCCCTTTTGCCTGAAGCAAAAGTCATTTCCATCCATTTTTCAGAAATGAGAAGTTAGAAGCTGAGCCATTTGCATCTGATTCGATTGGTGTACTTCGGTCCAGGTAAGCCCAAGTTTTCTATTTCTCTATTTTTTTTCATTTTTGTTATTTTAATTGTTGTTGTTGCTATTTTGCTTAATTTGATTTTTGTAGAATCCCTTCATTACTCTGCACTTACTTTGAAATTTGTAGATTAAGATACTCATTTGTTAGAAACAAACTTATATGATGCTTTGATATGCTAGTTGCTTTTGAGTCTAGTTTACTTGCGTGACTGAATCTGATCTTGTTTTCTAGATATTAGAACTCAAGATTTTTATATGATGATTCTTGTCAAGACAAAAATGAAGTTAATTTTTCTTTGCCTCACTCTCTTAAATCAGCTTAAAATTTGTTAGTATTAATGGTTCTTGATGGAATGTTGTTCTGTCCTTCCAAATATTTTTTCTGTAATACATGGAAGCTCTAATAAGAATGGAGGTAGAATAATGTGCACATATGTTCATAATTTTCTGATTTGGCTGGACTTCCAATTTTTAATGTTCTATGTTGTTATTTTGACAGGACTAAAAGTGCACTTTAGTGTCAATATGCTATGTTGTTAGGTGTTATTTTTAATGTATAAATTTAATGTTCTATGTTGTTATTTTTAATGTTCATATTTGGAAGCTGTTGTTGCAGTGAAGCAAGCTGCTGTTGTTGGACTTATGGAAGCTACTGTTGTTGCTGTAGCTAAGTAAGTTGCTGCTGCTATTGCAGCTGAGGAAGATGTTGCTGTTGTAACTGCATCTGTTGGTGTTATTGCTGTTGCGTTTGCTGGTGTTGCATTTGTTGCTGTTGCTGACTAGATAATTGTGGCTTAAATACAACCATATCCTGATTGCATACAAAGCTTCGAGTAAGTAATGCAGTCATAATAGATCGCATAAGTTACAATTTATATGAAGTCTTAGGCAGCAACTATAGGTTTTACAGACTAAACACTCATCTTAGTCCCTCCTAGATGCAGTTTTTATTAATTTAGTCCTTGTTAGATTTGGTCTCTCAATTTCATCCTCCACATGAAAATGCATTTAATGTCACCCTCTTGGCAAGCCCCCATCCCCCGTTAAAGAATATAACACAATTGATAACATAGCAAGTTAGAGGCTCATGTGGCTCATTGTTGTTGACTTGGACACTAAAATGGCTAGACAAATAAAAAACAAAGTTACAAAAGAAGGAATAAGGAAATCCATCATCTTCTCTGAGAGCCTTCCAAAACCACCCTGTCTGTCCAGCAATCTAAACATAGGAAAAGGAGTAGTTTGCAGTTGTTTTCTGTGACACTACCCTTCTTATTTCTAGTGCTTTCCCTAGATCTTCCCATCTTCCCTACATGTCTCTTCCATTCTTTGGTGATCTGAGCGTGTAGTGTTTTTTTTTTTTTGGCTCTCTACAAACGCCACGGTTAGAGCATTAAAGATTACAACATAGAACATTAAAAATCCATGTGCTATGTTGTTACGTGTCCATGTGTTGGTGTCGTGTCAATGCTAGCTAGACTAATTTTAGATTTGTTGCAAAAGCCATGTACATAATACATGGTCTAAATGCAAGATTGATGTATATTCCTGGTTCTGAATGATTGATCAATAATTTTTCTTCTCCATTTGCATGCAAATTTTCTACTTCGTCGGATTTGGATTATTCTGTACTGAAACATTGATCGACATCTGGGTTATCCATGTTTGATTACATTTTCTCATAATAATATAATTTTTTAGATATTGATTTGTCCTTTAAAATTTCTAAGTTCCTATTATTCCATTTTAAAAAATCAATATAAAATGCAAAACATAAAGCAAGAATATTAGAAACTGTGCATTTTTGTTGAGCAGAGATTGGAGAAGCATTTATTTCAAAATTCACACAACATAGTAGGGAATCTCATGCAAAAATGTCCTGCAAAAATTTAGAGATATCCCCTATTCTGTGTTGGGGACCAATGACTGACTTGTTTAGATTTCAGATTTTTATAGCAGCAAATTCTTTCGATTTTTATGGTAGCTTTTCTAAAATCTAGCCTTACCTTTCTTGTTCTACATTGACTGAGTATTCTGCAACATTGCAGAAGGCCATGTAAAGCCGGATTTGTTTTCAGCTTTGTACCTGTTAGTGTTTTTCTCTGTATCTGCATTTTTATGCTCTTATGTTAATGGGATTTCCATCTGAATTGTGGTTGCTTCAGGATTTTGAAAGCTGAATCATTTCAAGGAT
>JANHAO010007181.1:0-20448 GCA_026873985.1 Saraca asoca
AGAAAGAAAAGATGATTCAGAAAAACTAAAGAGCAGATGTAAATAGAAAACAAAAGAGAAAGATGAATAAGAAGAAGATAGAAGAAAAAAGAAAAAGCTCTGGGAAACTTTAATGAAATAAAACTATAAAAATCTGGAAACAAAACTTGCATAAATTGTTGAAAAGAAACCTAAAGCAATAGAGAAGAGAAAAAAGAAGAAAGAGCTATCCTAAGCTTGAAGAAGGATTCTCAAACTATACAAGATATGAGATGGGATGGTATAAACTGATTACAAGGGCCCTATTTATAGCCTTTTTTTCGTGTTCACCACAGTTGTGCTCCATTACACGGGTTGGGTGTACTTCATGAGAAAGGATTTATCAATTTAACCATGTCAGCATGCAACACGGCCTAGCCGTGTTGTGTAACACGGCCATGTTACGTGGTGTTTCTTCAGATTTTTTTCGTTAGGCTTCAGGCAGACTCTAGCATAACCTGGCCGTGTTACAGAGTGCAGTCGTGCTATATGTAGGATTCTCCGAAACTTTGCAATTCTTCTTCTAGACTCTAGCACGGCCTGGGTGTGTTCTAGAGCACGGTCGTGCTAGGTGTTTCTTCATGTTTTCCTTGATTTTTGCTTGTTTTCTTCCTTGCATTCTTCTTGTATCTTTTCCTTGATGCAAATGCATCTTCACTCTTCAAGTTTCCTTATTCTTTTTAGCCTTTTTTATAATCTTGCATAAGAAATACAAATCGGGAGCAGTATCTAGGACAAAACATAAAACTAAGGCAAAAACATTTAGAAAACATAAAATACTATTAAAAAATGAATTAAAACTATCTTATTTTCATGTACTTTTTCCCATTTATTAGTGGGTCTCATGTGTCTATTGGACAATACATGCACTGATCTTCTATTCAGCGAGCTCCCAGGTCACTGATCATGCCTTGCTAGCTAGATCCTTTAGTCTAGGAGGCCGCTTGTCTTCAAGATGGAAAAGTCGAGCTCGCTCTATTAGAAATGAGTTCGAGCTAAGGAAGTCACTCCGCGATGCGAGCTAGGAACTCGGCATTCTGAATGCTCTTCAAGCTAGATCCTTGCCACACTTGGGCCGTTCACTGGTCCATCAAGGGCCAATCTGGATTTCTCATATAATAGATGCCTACTATGGAAAATTTCAGACTATCACTACGACATCCTTTTAAACACTTGTATGATTTAATTTTCATCATAATAATATTAGTTACAAAACCTATTATCTCACAATTTCTTACATTTTACATGAAAGATTGTATGGTTAAAATTGAGTTCACCCCCCATAATCCATTAACAAAAAATTGAGTGTACTTTTAAAATATGTAGTAAGCTTATGACATGCAAATTTGAGTTTATATATGCATTTGGATTTTCATGCATTCTGAATTTGGTCAAAAAAGTCAACAACAACTATGATATATTAATAAAATGTTAAATAATCATGTATTATATTGAAGTCTAACCTTATGCATATCAAATATCTTGATTATAAAGTACAAAATTTATATCATCTATAACATTTATTATTAGAATTTTGATGAAAATAACTTCTGAATACCCACCAATTTAAATTGATCAAAATATTGTGATTAATTAATTACGGTATAGCAACACTAACATTGTTAGCAAGTGTACCAACACTTTATCCACAACCATGTTCCCTTGAGCAACAAAATCTTGGTGAGTATGTTAGCCAAATTAAACCCCAAATAGCCATCTTAATGGTGCCACACTCCATAGGCATCGACAAAATCTAGTCGTGCAGCATCCTGTTTGCCATAGACAAATTCAATTTGATGATGACCAAAGGAAAGGAAAGGATAAGCAGCTTCTACAACTAGTACTACACAACATAAACAATGATGATGATGATCAACTTGACTCTAATTGTTTATATTCAAGATTCTAGTAGCTGGATGCTTGGCTTTGGCTTACCCACCATCTTCATGTTAGATGCGATTTTGTTATTCTTTGATGAGAGGAAACTTTATGCACATGTTAAGCTTGAGGGAAGCATATTTTCAGATGTGGCTAAAGCTTTAGTTGCAACTAAATACAAGTGTTATCTTTAATTTCCTAGTGTTGATGAGAATGCTCATAGAGCTTTTTATGATCCTCTAATGGAGGGAGATGCGGTGTTAAAGATGTCTCTCATCCAATAATTTAGGTAAATATTGTTATATAATTTTTTTAATTTTACAAAATTTTCAATTAAAATTGTAACTTTTATCTAAAAATGATTTTTTATGCAACTTTAATTATAAGAGTTGTAATTTTTTTATACTTATTATATGTAAAATATGTATAAAATTATTTTTTAATGAAAATATTGCAATATTTTATATGCGAAGTTATTAATTTTATGTTAAATCGTCATACAAACTTGCAAAATCTCTTAATACTTACAACAAAACCATTAGCTTTGATAAAATTAAAAATAAATTTGTTATGGGTTCTTTTCAGATGACATAAATTAGGCCAGCTGAGGCTCAGTGGGAGACAAGTCCAATCGGGGGCAGCTCAGACCACCCAAGGAAATAAGGTCGCTTAGTAGAGATGTCAGCTCGTCGAACATGAGTTGAAAACTCCAGCTCACTGATTGAATCACATCATCCTAGCTATCCTCAAGGAGACTCATTGGATGAACATAGCAAGATCGACCAACATTGCCATCAGGTCGCTTAATGTAGCCCCAAGTTGCTAAACTAGCGAACCAAGTACATGTACGGGAGTCCAGTCAACAACTAGGAGCATGCATCCCCAACTGATAGGTCAGCCACCAAAACTGACATATTAGCCATCAATAGCCTGGCAATGATTTGCCCTGCATTAATTACCTAATGTCTAGCACTAAATGTTTGATGCGGTGAAGATAATCATTTTGCTATCTATCAAATTACACTTGTACCCTTCACCACTTCTATAAATAGAAGTAGGAGATCATTGTAATGGGCAAGTAAGAAAATTACATGTAGAAACTCTACTAAAACAATATTATGACTATAACTCTGAACTTTATAGAGAAACCACCATTCAATAATGAATACAAATCACCATAGACATAGGGGCCAAACTGGCTTTAGTCGAACCATGATAAATACTATGCTTATTATCCTTATTCCTCTTCCTCTTCCTCTTCTCCATTTTCCTATTGTCACTTGCATTATATTTCAATAGTTTTGGATGTTATTAAACTGTCTCCATTGACTAAAATTTGGATCTGTTAGACCAGATTTCATCGTTAACATTTTGGCGCTAGAGGAAGGCCCTTACAACTGCATTTTCGTTCTATTTGATCTATTGTCAAATTACAATGGTGAAAGGAAGACCTACCAAAAGTTTTGGTGCAGTCACTAGCCAACTCGATGGTCACACACAACAAGTAGGAACATTACCAATTGAAGGCTTAGCTTTCCCCACGGTAGGTATCGCGACTACCCTTATAGTAGGTGCTGCCATTGGTATGGCACCACTCACTCCCTATCAACCTGTTAACTTTGATGCTAGTGGATTTCAAGCGTGGTTCTAGCATCAAGAGACACTTAAAAGTACTGTAAGGGAGTTGGCCAATGTGGTGAGAACATTGGCTCGAATGTAAGCATGGGTGCACAGAGGCAAGTAGAGGCTATTACACTCGGAGAGGGACCCTAACAACTCGGGGCCTAGTAAGACAAAGTCGTTAGAGAGGAGCATCAATGAGCTGGTTCTGTTTATTCACCCAACTCATAGCTAAGATCTGAAATTCATCGGGTCCATGAGGGTGAACAAGAGGATGACCGATGATGCTAGAGCTCCTATAAAGAAAGGAGCTCAAGCAAGACCGACCAATAGCAAAGATCAAAACGCCACCTCTGCGACCAAGGGGCATAGTAGTCATCAAAGCACTAGTTACCGATCTAAGACCCCAGACCCAACAATTGAAGAATTGTTAAAAAGAATTCAGAAATTGGAAAAGGGACTCGCAACTCACAATAGCCAAGACCACTATGAGGAGAGGTCACCTTTCAACCAGATGATTGAAACTAAGCCTCTTCCTTGAAGATTTAAAATGCCAAATGTCCTGCTATACAAAAAGGATAGTGACCCATACAACCACTTGGATGCATTTAATGTTTAAATGGATCTCTAGACCACCAATCCATTGGTAAAATGTCATGTCTTCCTTGCCAGCCTTGGGGAATCCCTTGCACATGGCTTAGGAGCTTACCCGCTTGTAGCATCCATAGTTGGGAGGAATGCCAAACGAGATTCCTTACCCAATACAAGGCATTAAAAAGGTAGCTCATGCTATCCTGTCACCTCACAACTGTCTTTCAGTGAAGAGATGAGTCATTGAAAGATTATATTGCCTAGTTCAAACATAAGGTAAGCAACATTAAGAACCCTTTAGATGAAAGCATCCTTATAACCACTTTAGCTGGGCTCCGCAAGGATGACAAGTTGTACGAGAGTATATACAAATCCCCAAAGAGAGATTTGGATGAGTTTTATGAGCTAGCTACCAAGGAAATAAGGTGGGAGGAGACTTTTAGTCTAAAGAAGCCTAACCAAAAAGATGAGTTAGGTGGTTCCAATTGCAGCAAGAAAAGGGGTAATAGTGGGAACAACAGACATAACCAAAGAGATGGATTGGATGGTCAGGCCATGAATAAAGCCAGGGGTGAGTGACCTTAGTGCCTAGGTTGCTATGACAGTTACAGTATTCTATCAAGCACCCCAAATTAGATTTTCACAATGGAAAAGGACAATGAGGACTTTGGAAGACCTAGGCCTATAAAAGCTCCCATCGAGTGAAAAGATAGGAGCACATTTTGTGCCTATCATAATGAGATCATGCACAACACTTCATATTGTTGGGTGCTAAAAGATGTCATTAAAGACCTCATTGAAGAGGTCACTTGAGGGATTATGTGGTGTAACCCTCGAGACAGTGACCTCCCTAACCTCAGCAACCAGCTCAGTGCCAACACCAATAGACTCTTGAACAAGAGGGGACACTTTTTGTAATGAGCATATTCACCATTAATAGTGGACCACATATCGCGGGAGCATCAAGAAGGTCCCATAAGTGATATGTCTGGGAGGCAAGACATGCTCTGCTCACAAGGTGCGATGATGCTGGTAGACCAGCCAAAAAAGCCAAGACAAGCCCTGGCTGTATCATATTTACCAATGAGGATGCTTAAGGAGTGCATTCTCTACACAACAATGTTGTGGTCATTTGAGCCAAGATTAGCAATGCTAAAGTACAGAGAATCATGGTGGATATAGGTAGCTCGGTGAATATGATGTACCTACAATGCTTCAATCAAATGGGCATAAGCCCCAATGAGCTCAAGCCTTCTCCAGAACCTCTCTTTGGCTTTATAGGAGATGTAGTGGTCCCAGTAAGGCTAATCAGACTCCCCATCACCCTCAAAGAGTCAAGCTACCAAGCCACTACCTTGGTTGATTTCTTGATTATTGACTTTCCATCAGCATACAATGTGGTATTGGGGTGACCACTGTAAATCTCGACATCTTCGCCTGGAACCATGAGGACATGGTTGGGATTGATCCGAATGTTATGTGTCACATAGATTGAACATTGATCCCTACCATAAACCAGTTCACCAGAAGCGAAGACCAATGACCACTAAGTGATATGAGGCATTAAGGGAGGAAGTGGATGACTATTAGCAAATAAGTTTATCTGAAAGGCTTACTATCCTACTTGGGTAGTCAATTCCATTCTTATAAAGAAGAAAAATGGGAAGTGGAGGACTTGCATTGACTTCACTGACCTTAATAAGGTATGGCCAAAGAACAGCTTCCCCCTACCAAGGACCGATAAGCTCATGGACGCAATGGCAGGACATGAACTCCTCTACTTTATGGATGCATACTTAGGATACAACCAGATTCCTATGGCCTTATAGGATGAAGAGCACACCGTATTCATCATTGATCATGGATTATATTGCTATAAAGTGATGCCTTTTGGGCTAAAGAATGCTGGGGTAACCTATTAGTAGTTGGTAAACATGATGTTTAAGGATCAAATTAAAAAAATGATGGAGGTGTACGTAGATGACATGTTGTTAAAATTTGAACAAGTCGCCAGCCATGTTTGTGACCTAGGGGAAATGTTTCAAATCCTAAGGAAGTATCGAATGAAGCTCAACCTACATAAATGTGCACTTGGGGTCACTTTTGGAAAATTCCTCAGCTTCATGGTGAACAGCATAGGGATCAAGGCCAATCCTAAAAAGATCAAAGTCCTTATTGATATGAGATCCTTTGCTGGGCCTAAAGATGGATAGAGCCTTAATGGCTAAGTCACGGGGCTAAGCAAGTTTATCTCCAAAGCAACAGATAAATGTGTCTCTTTCTTTGACATCTTCAAGAAGGCAAAAAGGTTCGAATGGACGCAATAATGCAAGGATGCGTTCTAACAGCTCAAGCAGTATCTCGGGAGAGCTTCCCTTTTGTCAAAACCAAAAAAGGGTGAGAAGTTAATTATCTACCTGGGAGTGTCCCAACATGTCCTTAGTGCAACCCTAATGCTAGAAGAAGGTGGAGCTCAGTTTCCCATATACTATGTAAGTAAAAAATTACTAGGTGTAGAGACAAGGTATTCGCATATGAAGAAACTTGCCTACTACCTCGTAGTTGCCTCAAGAAAGCTATGACCCTATTTCTAAGCACATAGCATTGAAATTTTCATGTAGTTTCCCCTCAGACAAGTCCTTCAAATGACAGATGTCTCAGGATGCCTCCTTAAATAGGCAATTGAGCTAGGCCAATTTGAGATTGAATATAAGCCTAGACCAACAATCAAAGGGTAGGCTCTAGTAGATTTCATAGCAGCTAGCCCCATGCAAGAGGAAATAGAGACACCAAAATCTACAAGCTAGGAACTATACATTGACGAGTCATCTAGCGAACAAAAGGCTAGGGTAAGGGTGCTCATCGTCAGTCGGAGGGGCACAAAATTCTTTATATGCTAAGGTTCAACTTTCAAGCCATAAATAATAAAGCCAAATATAAAGCATTGTTAGCCAAGCTACAACTACCTGAGGAGGTGCGAGCTAAGAGAATAAAGATCTTTAGTGATTCTTAACTCATCGTTTGATATGTGTGAGGAGAATACCAGGCTCAGGGGTAAAAAATGAGTACTTACTTGTAGAAAGTCAAGGAACTGCTAAGCTCATTTCAGCACTACAAGGTCAATAAAATACTATGGGCCCATAATGCACATGCCAATGCTTTGGCTCACCTAGTCACAATCAAGGATATTGATTTCCTAGGGGCAATCTCGGTGGAGTTCCTTTCGTCTTTGAGCATAAAACAGAAGGATGTCATAATGACAATTGCTCAGGCACTAGGATCCTAGATGAACCCGATCTTGGATTACCTACAAGATAGGAAGCTGCCAGAGGATAAGCTTAAGGCCCAAGGGTTATGAATTTGAGTGGCTAGATATTGCATCTACGATGATGTACCATATAAAAGAGGGTTCTTAACCCTACTTCTAACATTCATTGACGGCCTCGACTGTGACACCATCCTAGAAGAAATCCATGCTGGCCATTATGAAAACCATGCTGGGGGCTATCTTTAGCCTAAAAGGCCTTCTGGCAGGGGTTCTACTAGCCCATGATGAAATAGGATGTGATCAAGCTCGTAAGGAAGTGTGATAAGTGTTAGAGATATATGAAAATCCTGTGAGCCCCGCCAGCCTACCTACAGCAAATGGTCAGCTTGTGGCCCTTTGCAATCTGGGGCATGGACTTAATAGGACCACTTCCTACTACTTATGGAAATTGCAAACATGCAGTTGTAGCTATGGTTTATTTTACTAAATACGTGGAGGCAAGGGAGCTTGCGGAGATCACCTCTACAAAGATTGAAAAGTTCATATGGGATAATATCATTTGTAGATTTGGGGTCCCTCAGCAGATTGTTACCAATAATGGGACTCAATTTAACAGTGAATAATTCCTCAAGTTTTGCGATGATCTTAAGATTGTAAAGAGCTACTCGGCTGTAGACCATCCATAGGCCAATGGGCAAGTAAAGCCTATAAACAAGATAATCAAACATATCTTGAAGATGAAATTAGAGGCTAAAAAGGGAGCATGGGTAGATGAGTTACCAAAGTACTTTAGGCTTATAGGACTATAGCTTGTAGTGCCACAGGAGAAACTCCCTTCTTAATGGTCTATGGATTTGAAGCAATGATCCTAGCGAAACTTGAGCTCGTATCGCAGCGGAGGATCACTTTTGATCTAGAGACCAACAACCAAATGCTCACAACAAATCTGGACCTCATAGAAGAGATAAAGGAGAGAGCTTGCCTTAGGATCATGACCTACCAGTAGCCGGTCACATGGTATTATAATTGAAAGGTTTGAGCTCAAAGCTATAAACTCGGTGATCTCGTTCTATGCCTAATCCTCTTTGGCACTCGCAAGGCCAATGAGGGGACTCTAAGGTCGAACTGGGAAGGCCTATACCTCGTCAAGAAGGTCATTGGTTATAGGGCTTATCATTTGGTAGATATGGATGAAACAAAATTCCATCAAGCATGGAATGCCGATCATCTTCGCTCATATTACCCATGAAAGTCCAGATGTTGTAAATTACTTAAATCTATAAAACACATATCACCATTCATTGAGCCATCATTCTTAAGAAATTTTACAAAATTGCACTTATGAAATAACTAATCATGGAGTTAGGAAAATGTAAACAACAACATGGAAATTCACTTAAAAATGTAAAGTTTGTACAAAGCCTCAGAAACAAATACAAAGGTTTACAGAAGTTCTAGCCTAAGGGGGCCAAACCCATAGGAGCAGAACCATCATAAGGTGAAAAGCCCGTATGAGGGGTAGTAGAGTCATTCGTCAGTCGGGTTATAGTCGCACTTGTGATATGTGAGCCACCCTCCTTTAGAGTAGCATCCTTAGCAAGAGGAGCTTCAATTATAGGTTCCACATTCTTCTTGGAAGAACTAGGTCTAGCTACTTTCTTCTTGTAATGCTTCATAGCTGCAAGGGCCTCCTCACCAAAAAAGGAAAAGTCCAGCTTAGGATGATGTTACCATAAAGTGTAAAGGAAGGCAGTGTAAGTCTTAGACTCTATCTTTTCAGTCACTTATGTAACTAGAGAAGCAGTCTCCGCATTGACCTTAGTGACCTCCTTGTCCTTAAGGGCAGCATCCCTTCTGACCATTTCCAACTCTTTCAAGGTGACCTTAGCTTATTGCTTCGCAACTATGGCTTGCTCTTCTGTGACTTGAACATGTTGCTCTACCTGATCAGCACACTTATGAGTGATATCCAGATCAATCTTTGCCTTTGCCAACTCATTAGTTACGATGCCAAGGTTTAGCGCAACAACCTCGCAGTCCATAATTTCGTGAGATAGGGCAACGTCAGTGTCCCTAAGCTTTTCTTTCAGCTCTTGCACCTCAGCAATAATTGTGGCTAGCTCGTCTATGAGGTTTGCTTTCTTTGCATCTCGAATCTGGAGCTCCTCATCTATTTTCATCATTGTAAGTAGGTTCTAGAAAACCAAGAAACCAAGTTAGAATGCAAAGAAACATATGAGGGACCAGGGTAAGGAGACTCTACTTACCACTAGACCATGATGAGATGCATAGCCCATTAATCCCTTAATGGGGAAATTCTCCGATTCTAACACTGAAATCCTATTGTAGGAACCCAAGATCGAATCGGAGCTATCAATGAGGATGTTGCGATACTCTTTAGTCTTAGAATTAGGCCTAACAAATGGCTCTACGACTTTGACCTTGGGTATAGCTCATTTATAGGTACCTACCTTCTTCTTCCCCTCGTCCATCTTGCATCACTTAGTAGAAGGCTCAAAGGGGGTGGTGGCTCTAGTTGCAGTAGTCACCTCAGGCTATGAGGCAAAATCAACTCATAGAAAGTAGCTATCGCTTGGGCTGTAGCTTGACCCTTAGTAGCAAGAGCTATGCTGATGTTAGAAGCTGGTGAAGTCCCCTCCTCATCTAAGTCAGGTGGCAGCATTGTGAGAGTGAGCCTCATAATGTCCTTATATTCATTGAAATTCACTAGGCTAACCTCTTGCACTCGATGAATTCCTATCTTCTCAGTAAGTTCTGTACCTAGAGCTAGGATGAGCCCATGAAGCAAAGGAAGGGCTCATCAAATTGCAAGGTATTCTCGACGATGTCCACGGTCGCAAGTTTATTCAACACCTTAAGTTCCTTAACCTTGAGAGTCAGGTGCTTGCCAATCCCATCTACAAAAAGAGACATAAACTCAGAATTGGTGAAAGAAACATGAATAAACCATCAGACCCACATACCTTTAGCTCACTCATGAGGAGTAAGAATAAAACTAAAGTTTTGAAGGTTATGTAGGGATAGACACAAAGTGTAAAACTAATGAGTTTTATAAATCCCCCCATTGGATTTCCCCTTAGCATCTCCCTGCGAGAAGATCCTCTTGAACTTGGTCAGTCTAACTGAAAGATAATAGATCCCATCTAACAAGCTCGCACTCCTAATATTAAAATGGTAGCACAGAACCTCAGCCAATGGCGGTGGGAGGCCATTCATCAAGTACACTTATGCCAAGGAAATGAGTTGGGCATAGGAATTGGGAAAGAGCTAGAATGGGCTAAGTTTCACTTTGTTTAGGAAGTTGATAATGAACAGTTGCACTGGAACTTGAGTCTAACAGGTAGGTGTGGGGAGCTAATAGCAACAAACCTCTGAGGTGGGTAAGGAGCATAGTTGTCTTATGAAGGCACCATGATGTAGCATCCCTGAGGAAGTCGATATGTCTAAACCACAGTCTGGAAATCATGATAACAAATGGATGAAACATACAAACTGAATACTTGTCGATCTGAAGGTTGTGGGCCTATAGTAGCCACTTGGTCCCCTGTGAGGTCGAGACAAATAGAAAAGTCCCCTACAATCTCACTCAACACTCTGTGAGGCCATTTCCTCAAGGTGTCACACCAACCCCACACTCCAAGCTGAGGAGCTTGGCTCATCATTTTCATTTCTAGCAGGGTGATGATGACGTCCATGACTTGCACTCATCTATACAAAGGAAAAAGAGCTGGTCAGGTCACAGCAAGTAGACCTATTGTCATCCATGTTGTAGAGACGTTGATTCATTAATCTGTGTTAGTGATTTCTGCACGAAATTGCAATATCATAAGGTATGATTTTAACCAACTGATTTATGTTTTGTACATGGATCCTAGGTGGGTTTCAAAAAATTTAATTTTTCGTTGTGCTTGTTGCATCAAAATCTAACAGTCACACCATCTTTCATCCTGGTATTTCTTACCAATGGAAAATGATAGTAGTAACTGTTTAATGACATTTAGTTCATCTTCTTTTTTAAGCCATTTAGCTTGAAGAGATGAAGATGGTCTTTAGTTAGAAGAGCCAACTTTTCAACCATGTAGCTTGACACTCTATTTTCACAAGTTCCACTATTAATATAATGTTGCATACTTTTCCTTTTAAAGCACACCATGTGTGAAATATGTTATGTTAAAGCCATATATTATTTTTAGGTATAGAAGGGTGTAAACTTTTAGAAATAATCAAAGATTCTCCATAATTGGTGATAACAATTTTTTTTCTTCAAGTTAAGGTTCAATGCCATTATTATTTTCATTTTTCTCTTCTTTTTCAAAATTTTCATGAATTTCTTTTTTAATTATGATCATTACTCTTTGGTTTGGGCAATCACAAGCAATATGACCATACACTTGATATTGAAAGCACTTTTCAAGGCCTTGATTGGTAGTATAGCTTGAGCTATTGTCTCTCTCATTCTTTGCAGCAATTTTGGTCAAGACTAGTGGTTTAGAGGCTCGAATTTCTTAACTAGTGGTAGGATTTTACTACCTTCATAGACTTAAAATTTTTTTCTTGAAATATATTTTTCAAAACTTAAAGCAAGTTTGAATATTAAATATTATTGCAAAGATATGATACTTGTCACATTAGAGCTTAATCTTTTAAGGTACAAGCAATGCTTTGTTCTTTGGGCTTGTGGATGTCACACTTCATTTTGAGTTATTCAAATTCCATCATGTATTCTTCAATGATCATGCTTATTTCTTGCAAATTATGGAATTTGATGAACATCTCTTTGCGATAATGAGTTTGAAGATATTTGCATACATGTTAGCTCTCGTCACATTTTATCCCAACTTTTGATCTAGCATTGGCCTTTTTGTTCTCGTTAGCGCTTAAGATTCTCTCATCAGATTGATGCATGTTTCTTTAACTTCATATTGACTATCTTGACACCTTTTTCATCCTAGATGTCTTTAAGGTTAAAAATACATTCAATGGTTTATAACTAATTGATAAAATCATCTGGTTGTTGACTTCCTTCAAATTTGGGAATATCCGATCTAACTCCAAGATCATTGGATGGCTTAGCAGAAGTTCTTTGATGATGACATCTACGACCATTAGATGAAGAGGATAGGCTATCGTTATCAATTTGCATCCTTCTGAGAGGGTTACCATCTTCTCAACTGGTATTTGAATTAGAGTCATTCCTTTGCTATTGAGTTGTTCAAGCTTTTATGAAATAATGATTGCAATTGCTCAATTTGAGCTTGAAATTCTTAAATCTCCATGTCATTGTGGTCACATTCTTGGTGATTTTGATGTCTTGGTAACATTTCTTTTTTTTCCCTCCTTTGTTTCTCTTTTATTTCTTTTGTCCCTTTTGGTTTTTTATTAAAATGAATTGAAATTAGGAAAAATAAATAGCAAAAATAGATTCAAAACATTAAAATTAGGAGGAACAAACTTTTTTTTTTTTTTGGCAAAGAGAGTAAAGTGTAAAGGTTTTTCTAAAATTTTAAGGAAAGATAGGGGTAATCTATAACAATAAGAAGTGTTGCTAACCTATTGCATAGTGACAAGTGTTAGTCCTGATAGTGATATAGCTAATCAATAGATCTTTCCCTTATTTCAGTTAAAAAATTTATATACTCTTCATTATAGCTAGTATTCTAAGTGAATTTAACAATACTTTTAATTTTAATTTGAGTTAGCAAATGGTTTGTTTCAATTAACACAATAGAAAATTTTACCATTCAAGAATTATATCAAATTAATAAAGATTATAGAATTAATGCATAAACTAGAAATTAGATTAACAAAATTGCAGTATTCAATGTAGTAGAAATTTAGAATTATAGAATATGTGACTATACCAGAATATAAATGCAGAAATTAAAGAATTGAGACACAAATTTTTAAAGTGGTTCAACTTTAATTGAAACTATAATTCAAGTCTACTCCACTAGATTAATACCCAACCATATGATCAGTTTTATTAACTAAGTATAGGAATTTAACAGGGCTCCTATTGACCAATTTTACAAGAAGAAATTAACAGGCTCTTGTAATATCTAAGATATAAAAATTCTAAATCTAATCTAACTATGATTAACCTCACACCTATGAAGATCTAACTAGAATTCAATGCACCTACTATAAATTGCAATTAACCTTACAATTCTAGAAGGATGTAAAAGGAAAATCAACATTCTTCTTTGTATCTAGATTTCCAACCCTAGAAATCTTAAAGGAAAAAATAAGATAGAATTTAGAAATACAAACAGCAAAATTGAGATATGAATCTCAATTATCTAAGCAGAAATTTCTTTCTAATTGCTCAAGATTTGTCAGAATCATTCAATCTAGGTGAGGTAAAAAATAGTAGATAAAAGCTCTAGTTTTTTCTCAGTTTTCATCACTGTGTATTATGAGGAGTTATATTTGAAAAATGGGTTTGGTCTATTTATAGTTGAGTTAGAAAATAGCTAATTTTCAGTGCTTGAATCGATTCATGACAGCTATAACAAACTTGAAATTAACTAATCAATTTATAAATCGATTCAAATCATCTAAAAATTCATCTATGAATCGATTGATGAATCGATTTGTAGAGTTTTGAAAATAGATCTTGAATCAATTATAGAATCAATTTAGAAATATTCCAAACTTTCGGTAAGAAAATTTTTCTTCACAAATTGATTCTAGTATATTTCACAAGTTTTTCAGCATGAATCGATTCTTGAATCAATTCACACAATGAAAAATTTGAATTGATTTATGCAATGAAAAATAGTTTTATAAAAATTGGACTTGTGAAGTAATATGTAGAAAATTTGTTTGAAAAACTCATTTTAAGTAATTTGTTTTACCTCATTGTAAGTTACTTTTGGAAAACATATATACTCGAGTAATTTGGAAAAAAATTTCTATTACAAAAGATCCTAAGAAATAAAGTAAAAACTTTATACTAAAGTAGATCTTATGATCAAGCTTTGATCAACTTTGAATCCTGCAAAATAAATAAGCACTTATATAGTTAGATTATAATGTAAAACTAAAATTGTTTTTCAATCATCAAAACTAAAGAAAAAATGTAGCTAGGATAACCTAGGCTAACAATAAGTTAACAATGATGTGGCATTATATGACACCCAGTGGCTTCTGAGTGGTCACAAATGCTAATATGGTGATGACATGGTGGCTTTGAGTAGTTTATTTTGATGGACAATATGTGACAATTAAGTGACACATGCCGTGTTTTGGTTGGAGCAAGGTGTTAACAAGGTGCGACATATGGATGGTGATGTCAACATGGCACTGTCTTTAACCTGTGGGTGTAGGAATTACATGTGTGTGCATTGTCAGTGCATGAGCTTCTAGGTCATCAGCGTGTGTAGGCTCATAGTGATATTGGCCAAGAGCAAAAATTTTCAATCTAGTTGTTTTGGATCTTCTAAAGATAATGTGGGGTTAGATTTTGGGTTTGGTCACTAGAAATGTGTGTTTCAAGGTTGGCATAGGTTGTTTCCAATGGGTAATTGCAAGTGCAAAATTTTGAAATTTTTTGCAAATTTCAAAGTGGTAGAGAGGTGGAGATCAAGGTGCTCTAATGCTAATAACTTAAGGTAGATTTGATAAAAGAAAGACACTAATTACAATGAGGTCAAAACTCCATTATGATGAATTCCTAGCCTAAACACCAGTTAGGTTAGCTAAACCTAAGATATAGAACTATGGTGGGAGAAAAATCAATCAAAACTTAAAATATATTTAACTGAAAATTGAATGAATTCCTTCAAGAACTATGGTCCTATTTATATTAAAATTGTAGAATTAAAATGCAATAACTTAAAACAAGTTGGCATTTTGATGGTAGATGATAGCGCAGAGGATCTTGGGCAGAGGGCAGTGTAGCTAAGGCAAGTGAGTGAGGCAAAATAGAGCAAGTTAGCTGGTTACTTGTCATTGTTTTAGGGGATGTGCACATAGTTTTGTTAAATCTTAAGGGAGGTTAGAACATTTTTTCTCTAAATTATATTTTATATTCTAGGGTTTTTTTTTTGGCATTTGGCTAATTACTTTATTATATCACATCTATTGTTTCACAAGAAATTTGAGTATTTTTTCTCTAAATTATATTTTATATTCTTAGGTTTTTATTTTTTATTTTTTATATTTGGTTAAATGCTTTGTTAAATCAAATTTTGACTTGATAAATTGAATTTATGAGATAAACAAGCAATGCACTGTTGGTGTTTGCCCTAGAAGCCAATCATAGGATGATTATTTTTGTATACATTATATTACTTTTTAAAGGCACTTCAATTATTATATTTTGTTATATCTGCATAATATAAATAAATATAATAATTGTCCCTAGAATAATTTGTTATTCTTAAAATATCCCTAGTTGAGTAGTGTTGTGAACTGGGATAGCAATAATATAGCAAGACTAGTATGTATGATGACTGATGACTGAAAGTCATGGATATGATATATCAAGTCATTACATGGGTATATGTTAGAGAAGAAAATGTACTGGACCGACCCACTATAAGAATGCTACATGGATGATTATGTGTCATAAGCAATTCTTATAGTGACCATAGTGTATGTAGTCCTTGGACCTGAAATCACCACAGTTCCTTATATGAGGAGTTATTTACTTTGACACTATCTAATATTACCTTTAAAAGGGTGGCCTAAAAGGTAGTGGTTAGGTATATTACAAATCATGCGGAGGGATGTGTGTGATCTAGATGAGATTTTGTCTCTCCTTCTCAGGAAGAGTAATAGCCATGGGCCCCTTGATTGAGCGGGACTAAGAAATGCATGGTCGTGCTCAAATGGATTAATATGTGATATTAATTTGTTTGTTTTCAATTAGTCACTTAGGAATCAAGAAATATAGATTGAATTATTAAGAGGATGACACATTCCATGCCTCAAGTTCAATCTGGATATTAGAACAAAAGAGAGTAAGATACATGGAATATTGGTCACTGTTTTGATATGTTGAATCATTGACATTCTTATTACTTGGGTGGCAGTGATGTATTGCTAGATACCACTCATTGTCTATGATACAAATATTAGAGTAATTTTGGTATCATTGCCAATGTAATAAGAACCTAAAGGGTCGCACATAAAGAGTATGACAAAATTGAAAATAATGTAATATAATTAAGATTCTTAATTGGATTAAGAGATCCTAGGAATATAGCCCAATATAATATAATATTAGATTTTATTACATTGGGATTTATTAAAGTTATATTACATTAGGCTTAATTATTGACATTAGTTAGACTAAGTCAATAACTTAAGCCCGTAAGTCTTTCCACACTTTCGGTTGGATTAGGACTCTCACTTGGGCTAGGATTAGGACTTTCAATTGGACTGGGCCTAGGTCTTTTCTTACTAAACTCTAGTGTTATAAATATAACATTTAAGGGATTAGTGAGATAGCAGCCGAATTGAAAAATAGTTTTTTTTAGAAAAACCATTGAGAGATCTTAGAAAACAGAGAGGGTGTTTTCCTAGTAGAAGCGCAGTGCGTGTGGCTATTCCATCTGGCAGATTGAAGTTTTGTCTTCCTCATGTGTGGATACCATAGAGACATAGATTTGTCAATCTGTGTTGGTGATTTTTCTGCATCAAACCACAACATCTCATCCAACCGCAGCATCAAGAAGACATAATCTGTGTTGTTATTTTACATCCAACCGCAGCATCAAGAAGACGTAATCTATGTTGTTGTTTCACATCTAACCGCAACATCAAGGAGCCGAAACCTATGTTGCTACATTCTGCTCTAACTACAACACCATAAGGAGACAGAATCAGTGTTGCTGCTTTCTGCATTAAACACAATGCTATAAGGTACTATCTTAACCAACTAGTTTGTGTTTTGCACATGGATCCTTGGTGGGTTTTGAAAAAAAATTTAATTTTCCACTGTGCTTGCTGAATTAAAACCCAGCATGCACAAACTAAATTATACATAACATGTAAAAAATTTAAGCTTAAACCACTATAAGCTCGGCTATTTGTTTCATGTCTTGATATATAAATATATAAATTAATTAAATAAATATGTATAAACCTATATATTACAATATATTATATTTTTTAAAAAAGAAAGTTTTACAAAATTCTATTACAAATAATATATATTTTTTATTGCTCATGTTATTTCATATTTTATAAGTGTATTATTGCCTATTGTTTTATAAGCCAATTGACATGATAGTCTCCAAGAAGCATTTGTGCCTTCAAATTGACTATTTTCAAGCCGTGCTCTAAGCATGGCTTTGATTTTATTGTCACACTATTCCATTTAATTTCATTCTCATGATATATGTTCTTGACTTCTTAACAAAGATATTGGGCATTCACAAGTGACAGAAGTTCCATGATGGGACTTTTATAGCTCAAATCTATGCAAGATTTTTTTTCCTTATGATTTTCTTTTAAATTCTCTAGACTTTTCATTTGTTTTCCCTAACCTCCTTCTTGCCTCTCTTCCTTCATGAGCCATCAATTCCAACCATTGCTTCTTTTCCCAACCATTGTCCCCTATTCAACTTTTTGTTTTAGATTTCTTTTTCATCATCTTCCCATGGTCTTCTTGTTGAAGCCTACTCCACGCCGCAATCCCCATCATGCCCTATCATTGTTGCCAGCTAGATTTTGAGAGTTGGCCAACTAGTTGGTGGGCAAACTAGTTCAGCTAGATGCCAGCTGAACAGAGGTGTGTCATTCCACCATCCCCTTTAATGACTAGGTTAAACCCAGTAATTGTTGAAGCCATTGCTGCCAACAGACTTATAACTCCATCTAACACCATAATGGAGTGTGTTAGAGAAAGAAAATAAAGAAATAAAGATTTAGTTTTGAAAGACCTTAAACATAGGGGAATTTTGTCATTCAACATTGTCTGTTAATGCTCATTGTCTCTGTTAGTCATAAGAGAGATCATACTAATTTCCTAAAAATAAGGGATGCATAGGTAAATAGGTCTTAATTCTGGGAATATTAGGATAATTTATCCAAAAAATTATCTTATGATGCTCACGTGGGTTAAGTGAGTGAATGTTATCATGTCTTTTAATTTTATTAAAGGACTTACACTGCAAAAAATAGTGCTATTTAGCGGCGGTTATTTAGAGATGATTAGCTTAACCGCCCCTAAAATTTTTGATGGGGGTGGTTAAGCTAACCACCACTATGTTTTAAGAAATTTTGAACAATAGCGATAGTTTAAGTGACAACCGCCGCTATGTTAAAAACCCAAACTCAATTTGCGACTGCTTCTTTCAATCGTGAAGTTCAAATCATAAGTCTATCTATTTGGGAAATTCTTTGGAGAAAACCCTAGCATAGTTAATAACAGTACCACACCGATGTCTACGTCAGAGTTTCTTCTTTTCCTTTCCCACATTGCAACCAGAAAGTGCCCAGTCGCACATCAATCGTAATCGGAGTCATCTACACAACAATGCTAGCCATGCCCCACTGCCATCCGCTGGTATGATTTTTTTTAACTAAATGGTTTATTGGATTAAGTTCTAAACTTTAAAATGGAAATATGAATTTGATAGTTATGTCATAGAGGTTTGAATGAATACCCTCTCATGTGGGATGCTAGAAATGCCTTTGGTGTCATGCTATTGAATTATTCTGATCAGAAACAAATGGAACAATGTATCAAAAGGGAAGATTAAAAAACAAAAATTTGGAAAAGACTAGAGCTAAGAAGGAATTTTTAAGTTTTCTCAGCTTTTAAATTATAGATTTTGAAACCTCTAATATTGTATGCATTCAAATTCCTGATACAAAGAAAAAGGTGGTCTTGTCGAGTGTTTTGGCCTTTCAAGTGTCAACTCTGCTATTTCTAGTAATTCTATCTAGATTGAGTAGTTGTGTGCTTTCTAAATCTTATGATTCAGTTGTTCCAATAATTACCTTGTCTCTTTTTGTAGCTGAGAGCCCTTGTATGGAATAGTAGTTCTCAATGTGCTGAATGACTTTATATGATGTGTAGGTCTAACCACTATTAATGTTCGTATTACTAGACTTACTCTAGCACATCATGGTTTTCATTTATTGTAACATATTGTCCTACTTTATATTTTTATGAAGATAATGTGTTGTTGGTATTGTTTTGGTTTTTATATTGTCATGTATAATCATTAATAATAATGCTTTTGAACTACAAGAGCAATGGAATTAGACTTAGAAACATTAAATTACTGATAGCATGAAATTTTGTTTTAATAAATTTTTAACATTTTATTGCACAACAAACCAAAAACAAAATACATTATACATAATTGAATTTAATAAGGATGATAGATAGCATCTTTATCTAGAAGCCATTCTAATCAAATCCATCATCTGCTGAGTCATTGTGGCATAAATTTTAGATGAAGGCAACTATAGACATATTAAACAAGAGGAAGGAGGGGGGTCACAGGAAGGAATAAAGTGTGGAGGCTAAAAGAAGAGGAACATGAAACAAAAATAATAATCTTTTTAAGAATTCAATTATGTGATAAACCTTAAGCTTTAGCTTTCACATATGCAAACATAATGTGAAGCCCTTTCTTTATATCTATTTCTGTATCTATCTATCATACATACATACTCTGTAACTTGATGCAATGATTGTTTTTCTTGACAATCTAAGAAAAATAATGTACATTTCAAGTTTGAACTTAAAATTAGAAGATAAAAGTTACTAAACTTCAAGGATTTCTTTTTTCACTTTTAGAAGTTGCTGAAAAGAAAATTTATCGCTAGTCTCTTTCTCTCTGTTTCTTAATTATATTATAGTCATATATCACCAAAAATAGTTTGTGAAGGAAGATGTTGTAAAATGTTCAAAGCCTTACACTGCAAGTAGAGCCTTTGAATTTCCCTTTTTATCTAGTAACTGATATGCATTCCTAGTTAGATTTAGTGTATTAGACTATGGCTTGAGCAAGTGAACCATCTCTGCCCATGTGTGTATATCACAATGAATGTAAACCTTTCTTCTTTCCACTTTTTCACTATTCTTG
>JANHAO010007182.1:0-20440 GCA_026873985.1 Saraca asoca
ATCCATAGAGCAATGGGCAAGTCGAGGCCATCAATAAAATTATCAAGAAGATCTTGAAAACAAGATTGGAGGCTAGAAAGGGAGCTTGGGCTGACGAATTACAAACAGCATTATGGGCATACAGGATGACACCTTGTAGTTCGACGGGGGAAACACCCTTCTCAATGGTCTACGGATGCGAAGCGATAATCCTAGTGGAGTTTGAAGTCGTAACCTAATGGAGGATCACCTTCAAACAAAAAGAAAATGACTAGCTGCTCGTTGCAAACCTAGACTTTGTAAAAGAATTGAGAGACAAGGCTAACCTTAGGATTGCTGCTCGATGATAGCACATCGCAAGGCATTACAATCGGAAAGTATGACCCCAAAGATTTAGCCCGGGCGACCTCGTCCTATGCCTCGTCCTGCCAGGGGCATGCAACCCCAATGAAGGAACTCTTAGACCAAATTGGGAAGGACCGTTCTTGATAAAAAGAATTGTGGGCCACGGAGCCTATCACTTGGCAAATGCAAATAAGGAAGAATTACCCCGCGCTTGGAATGCCAAACATTTACGACAATACTACCAGTAAAAAATTATGAAAATTTCTCTTTCGAGTTTGCGCAGAGTTCATATGTTTCCCACCAAACAAAATGAAACTTGATATGTTGAAAATACAGATTTGTAGATAAAGAACTACACATCAAAATCATTAGTAGATCAAAGCAGTCTTCGATTACAGGCCCAAAAAAAAAACTATGGGTTCTCAGGGACATCTGGAATAGGCTCCTAGGGGGCCTCAGAAGATGAGGGAGCAACTTCTTCAATAGGAGCTTCCACCTTTGCATCTTACTCCTCGGTTGGAGAATCCACCTCCATAGCATCCCTTTTGAAGGATTCAACGGCCTCCACAGCCTGCGGATCGAAAAATGAAAAGTCCATTCTCGGATGCCTCTCTCACAAGGTGAAAAAGAAATCCATACAAGTTTTCTACCTCAATTCTTGGGTAATAACAACATCCCATGAAGATCGTTCAACCCTTAAAAGCCTGAGCTTTTTTCTCGCCTTGCCTAGATCCTTCGCGAAGATTTCAACTCTACGATGCGCAGCATCAGCTCACTAGATTGCACCCTCGGTGGTTTCATTGGCTGACTAAAGACGTATGCTCATATCCTCCAACTCTATTTTAGCCTTTTTAAGATCAATCAAAATATGCCTAGATTACTCTTCAGCAAGCTTGTGACGCCGCACCTCGTCCGCAAGCTTGGCCTCCACCTCCCCGATCCTCTTATGCAACTCCTGATTCTCAGCCACAGAAGTCGCCAATTCACCCACAAGTGAGGACTCCTTATCCTCCTGAGCACGCACTAATTCTTCAATTTTCAAGAGTGTCAAGATATTCTGTAAAAGAAGGGGAGAATAAAAGAATCAACCACAGACTAAAGAACGAATCAACAAACAATGAGAGTATGATTCTTACCACAAGACCATGGCAGGCAGCATACCCCGAGAGCCTCCCTATCGTGCAATCTCTGGATTTTAAAACCCCGACCCCCTGCTTCGGTCCGAGGAGTTTACTCATACTCTGAACTAACATCAGGGCATACTCTTCGGTCAGTGATCCGACTTTCGCCAGGCAAGGAATGGGTTCCCCCTCGTCGCCATGGGATGTTACCTTCTTCCTGCCCTTCTCAACTTTTCTCCTCTTAGGAGCAGGACCAGGTAAGATAGGGGTCTAAGCAATGTCGGCTGCACCAGATCGAGAAAGCGATGGCGATCCCCGAGAAGCAGTCGCATGAGAAGATGGCAACACGATAAGGTCTGTGTCCTCGCTGTCAGGAGCAGGAACGATATCTGTAGAAGGAGGAGGAGGATCCATCGCAAGAGCCAAAAGACGTCGCCTCGCGCTATGGGAAGGGGCAGATTTTAGAATGAGGTCCATAATACTATCGTAGTTATCAAAGTTAGCAGGCTTGGTCTTGGATACTTTCCAAATTTTGATCTCCTTTGTAACTTCGATGTCCAAAGGAGGGTTAGCCCGTACAGACAAAGCCGCGACTCATTGAACTGAAGGTCGCTTTCGAAATCGCTTGCTAACCTAAGGTTATCCAAAATGCTGAGCTCTGCATCCCCCAAGGTGGGAGTTTTGCTAGTCCTAACTACCAAAAGGAAGGGAAAGAATATCAGCGATATAAAGCAAGACATAAATGGATCAGAAAAAGCATTACTCTATGCAACCGTTGTCAAATAACCTACTAGGAGAAAGAACAAAATCAAAATTCTTTAGGTATCATAATGAGGGGCAAGATACATAGAACCAGCGAAATTTATAAGGTCCCACGTTAGACTTGCCTATCGCTGCCCCTTTGGCGGAATATCCCGATGTAGCGTCCTCCAGGCCGTGAGATAGTGTAACCCATCCGACGCGCTCGCGCATCTAAGTTTGTAAAGATAGCACAGAGTCTCGGGGGACGGTGCAGGCAGGCGATTCCCCAAATAAAGCAGCGTGAGGGAAATCAGCAACGCATACGAATTCGAGGTAAGCTGGAAAGGAGATAACTTTACCCTATTCAAAAAATCAATGACGAAAGGGGGGACTGGGAACCTAAAGCTAGCCGTGAAATGTGGAAGACTCATGGCAATGAAACCTTGAGGAGGGTGTGTAGCATGGTCGTCTACCACAGGAGCCATGGCACTACACCCTTTAGGCACCCGATGGGATTGGACCGCGAGCTGAAAGTCCCGCCATCGCATCGTGGACGCGTGAAATTTGAAAACATGACGATCTCGAGATGCCCTCGCCATGGCGCCTGAACCCTCCGAGGGTCCCTGACAGGCTGCGAAGGGCGAGGCCTCACCTCCCCCACTGGGCACCGCTTCCTCTGGCAATCACGACCTCGTCATCTCCAAGGCTACTCTCATCCCCTCGTCGTCATCTCCTACCGAGCGTCGGTGTTACACATGACCCTCTTCCATCTACAAAGGGAGAAAGCCAGTTAGGCTGCTGCGGATAGGCCACATTAAAACTAAAAGAAAGCCTAATATCGTCACGGATCACAGGCCATACGCAACCCGAAGCCACCCCAGTAACCACCCAAAACCACGCTAAGGAAAAGGGAAAGGAAGGAGAAGGGGACAATCCCGAGTCAGAGAACAAAACTCGGTAAGAAAATAACAGGTGACCTCGGGAGGGCCAAACAGGCCGACCCCAACAAAATAGAAAAAACAAAATCCTAAAGACACAAACCAGCCAATCCAATCGATGAAAGAAAACATCTCTAAAAATAAAATAGATGGGGAGAGTGGGTTGAGACTTACCGTAATCCTTTCAAGCAAGGTAGTCTGGTCGAAATGTGGTTGCAGTTGTTGTAGAGGAAAGCCCCGGAACCAAAGAAACAAACTAGAAGACAACTAAACCAGGAATAGGGAAAATGAAATTTTTGAAATAAAAAAGGACAAAAGGATTTTCCAGATTTAAAAAGGAAAACACCTCACCGTCAGATCAAAAGAACTCCTGGCTACCCACGATCCAACGACTGGGGAAACATGAAGGTCAATAAATGGCAATTCAGAAAGACACACGGGAATCTAGAAAGCCATGATTGCCCACCGACATAAAAAAATGAAAAGCCACGCGTAAAGAATAGTTTGAAAAAGCGGACAGTTCAAGCGGCCATCGCATGCAAAAAGGGCCGGGGGCTCGATGAATGATCTCACGTCCAAGTAATATGCAAAAATCATAGAATTCTTGTGCGAGCCACGTCCAAGTAATGTGCTTGGCCTAGCACAGAATTCTTGCGTGGAACGACCCTACGTCCAAGTAATGTGTTGCCAAACACAGAATGCTTGCGTGGATCGGGGGCTCGATGAATGATTTCACATCCAAGTAATGCGCAAAAAAGCATAGAATTCTTGCATGAGCCACATCCAAGTAATGTGCTTGCCCCAGTACAGAATTCTTGTGTGGAATGACCCTGTGTCCAAGTAATGTGTCACCAAACACAGAATGCTTACGTGGGCCGGGGGCTCGATGAATGATCTCGCGTCCAAGTAATGTGCAAAAAAGCGTAGAATTCTTGCACGAGCCACGTCCAAGTAATGTTCTTGCCCCAACACAGAATTCTTACGTGGAACAACCCTGTGTCCAAGTAATGTGTCGCCAAACACAGAATGCTTGCACGGGCCGGGGGCTCGATGAATGATCTCGTGTCCAAGTAATGCGCAAAAAAGCGTAGAATTCTTGCGCGTAGAATTCTTGCGCGAGCCACATCCAAGTAATATTCTTGCCCCAGCACAGAATTCTTACATGGAACGACCCTGCGTCCAAGTAATGTGTCACCAAACACAGAATGCTTGCGCGGGCCAGGGGCTCGATGAATGATCTTGCATCCAAGTAATGCTCGAGCCACGTCCAAGTAATGTGCTTGCCCCAGCATAGAATTCTTGCATGGAACAACCCTGCGTCCAAGTAATGTGTCGCCAAACACAAAATGCTTGCGTGGGCCGAGGGCTCGATGAATGATCTCGCATCCAAGTAATACGTAAAAAAGCGTAGAATTCTTGCGTGAGCCACATCCAAGTAATGTGCTTTCCCCAGCATAGAATTCTTACGTGGAATGACCCTTCATCCAAGTAATGTGTCGCTAAACACATAATGCTTGCGTGGGCCGGGGGCTCGATGAATGATCTCACGTCCAAGTAATGCACAAAAAAGCGTAGAATTCTTCTGCGAGCCACGTCCAAGTAATGTGCTTGCCCCAGCACAGAATTCTTGCGTGGAACGACCCTGCACGGAACAAACTCTTTATCCGAGAAACATACGTGCACCGCACAAAATTCATACACCGGGTCCGCCCAAGGCCTCACACAAAGTAGGAAAGGCCTTCTGAAGCACTAGTCACCATCTGGGGTTTGGTCAGATCAACTTCCCTAAAGGAAATAAGGACAGAAACAAAAGCAGAAGCATAACTCTCATCACGCAAAGCGAGCCAAGAGTTAGGGGCTCATGTTATAGACATTGTCCAGATATAAGGTCTGGACAAGACAACATAGAGAAAAGGAAGACTAGAGATAGAACCCAGTGATGTCTAGATCACCAGGAAGGCAAGAGGCCTTGCTAGATCGCGAGGTTCAAGTCAGGAATGACCCCACCAATAAAGGTCGATAAACGATCGAACCAACTTAAGATCGCGACCGTGACCCCCGACTCCTTACTTGACTAAACCGTTAGAAGACAAAGCCCAATTAGCAATCGAGGCATGACAGCAAGTTTGACAGCCCAAGTCCCTGGCAATCCACATTAGCCCCTCGGAGATCCGACAATGATTTGCCTGGCATTAATTGTCCAATGGCAATCATTTAATGCTGTATGCGGCAAAGGTGATCATTTTGCCGACTAAAGGAAATTACACTTGTAACCCCTCTCCCTCATTATAAATAGAAGAAAGAAAGAAGAAAAAAAAGGAAAGAGGTAGGCAATAGCACAAAAAAAAAAGAGAAAGATTCTTGTTGTTAGAGAAACCAAAAAGTCATTGTAACCTGGCCTAAGAAGGCCCTTGAATAGTAAATACCAAGAAACCGTCGTGGATGTAGGGGCCATAAACTGGCTTTAGCCAAACCATGTTAAACCTCCGACTCCACCACCTTCATTTCTCCTTCTCCTAACTTTTATCTTACTTCTTTTTCATATCAAATATATATACAGTCAGGGGAACTGAACTAAAGGATCGGTTGACCAGATTTTGCCGTCAACAGATGTGTTTTTGGATTGTTTATTGAAGACTTGAGGATGACGAGGGATGAAGGTGTGTTGATGTTTGATGTATATTATCAAGAGCTTTTTTAGTTGCATGCCTTGCTCTTTTACACAATAAATGACTTCCTAGCTTACGGAAGCTTGTTCAAATACAGTGTTAAAGGACATAAAGCATGCTTTATTTGTGAGAACAATACATTTTCCTATTAGTTTAAGCATGGAAAGAAGGTAGTGTATATCGATCATTGGAGATTTCTTCCCTATTCCCACCATTATTGTTGGCAATGAAAGGCTTTCAATAGGTCAATAAAAAGGGAAAGGCTCCAATGCTATTAACTGGGTGCTATGTTTATGAATGGGTGAAAAATATTCATGTCATTTTTGGCTAAACCCTCTATACACCCTTCTAGTGATAAGACTTCATGGAAAAAAATGTCTATATTATTTGATTTTCCATGTTGGTAAATCTTGTTTGTGAGACATAGTCTTAATATGATGCATGTAGAGAAAAATTTCTGTGATAGTCTCATTAGAATACTTTCAAACATACTTGGTGAGACCAAGGATGGAATCAAACTCAAACTAGACTTGATTGAAATGACAATATGAAAGGAAATAGCACCAAAGAAGAGGGTCAACATACATATTTGTCTTCAGTTTGTTATACTATGTCTAGAAAGGAAAAACAACTTTATATGAATGTTTACATGGTGTTAAGGTGCCATAGAGGTAATCTTTAGACATCAGAAGCCTTGTTTTAATGAAAGATTTGAAATTAGTAAGTTTAAAGTCTCATGATTGTCATGTTTTAATGTAACCACTGTTACTAGTGGCTATTTGATTAATATTGCCTAAACATATAAGGCATTGTTACTAGACTTTGTTTTTTCTTCAATGTAATATGTAACAAAGTCATTGACCTTAAGAAATTGGATGACTAGTAAAGGGAAGTTGTTGTTATGCTATGTTAACTTGAGATGTATTTTTCACCTTCCTTTTTTACATCATGGTGTTTCTAGTTGTTCAATTGGTGAGAGAGCTAAAATTTTGTGAATTGGTTTATTTAAGGCGGATGTATCTATTTGAGTGATATATGAAGATCCTAAAAAGGCATGTGAGGAATCGATATTGGCTTGAAGGTTGTATTGTTGAAGGCTACATAACTGAAGAGATTGTTAAGTTTGCAGTGAATACTTATCAAATGTAGAAGTTGCTAGAGTTCCCAAGTCTCGTCACGAGGGAAGAATTGCAAGTAAAGGAACATTAAGTAATCGAGTGGTGAGAATTAGTTGTTAAATGTCTATGAAAGACATAGTGAAGAAGTGAAGCCTTACTTGGAAAAGCATATGACCCTTACAAGAGAGCAGAATTATGGAAAATATGAATAATAGGTACAAGTTGAACACAATTATTCCTTTATCACTTAGTTCTAGAATTGAGTTCATTTTTGGTTAGCACAAACATCAAATGATATTTTTGAGACTACAAGATGGTTAGCCCAAAGGCCTTGTCAGAGGTTTTATCTTATTGTGGATATGATATTAATGGATATTCTTTCTACACAATGGGACAAGATGATGGGAGTACTATGCAAAATAATGAAGTTACTTTGATGGCTTAGTCAAAGCATGTTTCTAGTCATTAAATGGGTCGAGAATAACAATGGCATCTAAGTCAATGAGTTAGGATTCATGTTAGTGGATTTTAATAGGGAAAGTCATAAGGGAGAACCATTCACAATGGCATCCTAAGCAAAGCAAATTTTTTATATCATAGACCCGACTGATAAGAAGTGGTCTATAGTTCTTCAAAGAAAGAAATAAATTGTTCCTGATGGGGATGAAGAAGATATAAGTAACGATATTAAGGAGAACCCTCCTTGCCTTTTAGGACTACCTTTGGTGAATGATGAATAAAACTTGGAGGAGTTCTACATGCGAGATGATCGTGGTGAAGGAATATGAGTTAAAGATCTTCCGAAAGAAAAAAATTATGAAAAATTGAAGGTAATTGATTGTGTTTATTGTATACGTATGCAATTAGATGTATAATTTTTAGTTTAGATACTTATACTTGATTATGTGCTTATTTTATATGTAGGCAACTATTTAATTTTTAGTTTAGATGCTTATACTTGATTACACATTTATTGTACATGTAAGCAACTATTTAATTTTAATATATTAGTTTTATATAAATTTACTGTACTTTGAAGGAAATCAAAGCCTTTACCCTTAAGAAGAAATTGACAATAATTTGAAATCAATGGTTAGGATTTCTCTAAATCAATTTGATAGAATAATGTATAGACTTCTTGTTAATATGATATATTTTGATTTTAATTAGTTTTGTAATGTCTTGAATTTTTTGTTAATCCAATAAAATGTTTCAAGTTGTTGAAATTGGGATTGCATTAGGTGATTGGATATTTTGGCTCAATGGTTGTTTCTACAAATATGTAAATAGTAGTAAGTTTATGTAAAAATGCAACTAATAGCAGTTTTTTTTAGAGAAAATACATTAGTTTGTTTCTACAAAAACCAATGTCTTTAGTGGCTTTTCACATTAGTTCCATAGCTTAGTGGACATTACAATCTTTATAAAAAATTATTTCTCATTGTTTTTTATTGAACAAAGACATGTAAATTTTTTTTCTCAAATAAAAAGATGTCCATTATAGGTTAAAAACCAACATCATTTCTTGTTTTAGATGTTAGGTAAAAATCTAACATAGATTGTTCTAACCTACAATGTCACTCAAATAGAAGTTAATCTTCAAACCAACATGGCATATGTGACATAACTGATATATTAATGCATTTATGTAATAGTGACCTTTAGAATGGGTCAACAAGTTAACCCCTGAGGGTGGGCCGATTGGTTGATCAGTTCACCAGGACCAATCAATTGGTCAAGCTAGTTAACTTGGCTTTCTAAGTTGATCAATAGGCTGATGTCATACGGCACAAAAACTTAGAACATGGGATTCGAGAAATCAGAATCCTAGTTTAGCCAAAAGGTCTTGAAGAGTTAAAACCTTACTGAGGGAAGGTTGCAACATATCCTTGCTTTAATTATGCAAATTTGAGGCAAATTAATCAAACTAAGAGCCTACATGAGTTCAATTCATCTCATTACTAATTCTTAGGTTTTATTCGAGAATTTCATACAACTTGCGAGATATTACATAAGTCTTGCATATTTAAGGTAAATCAATTGAGCCAAATGCTTACATAAGTTCCTCATCTTTGCTAATTCTTATGTTTCATCTGATGAATTTCATGTAGATTATGAGATTTTACATAAGTTATTATTTAAACCTTACTGCTGATGAGTGGAATTTTCTACCCTTTGTACCTTCTTTTCATTATACAAAGTTATATTTTCAAAATTAGCCTAAATGTTTTCTATTGTTATAGGATGTGGAAAATTAGACCTAAAGTAAATAAAAATGGCTTATGTAGAAATTAAAAGGATAGAGATTATAAAAAAAAATGATAGGAAGACTGTTGACATATTTTGATTATGAAAACATATAGAATAGGACTTGGATATGAAAAGCTTATACAATATGATAGGAATTATGGTGACCAAATCAATTGAGTAGGGATATAGATTAGGTTAGAAATCAGCATATATGTAATGGTCAAATTATTTGTATTGTTTGATCCAATTTATGCTGGGGAGGGCTTAACTTTTGTCTTAGCACAGGTCAGAATTTGTGTTAGTTAGACTTTTCCAAAAGTATGACTTTTTATATTTTCATGATTTCGTATTTGTATGATTATTTATAATTAACTATAAACATAATCAATTTTCATGGTTTTCATTGAAGTGCATAAAATTAATGTTTTTTATAATTTTCATGTTTTCCCATGAGAATAAAATTTCCATAAACTCCTTAAAATTTACAAATTTTTTACCTTAAAATTTACAAATCTTTTACCTCTTATAAATCTTATAAACTTATGTCATTTTATACCTTTCATAAATGTAATAATATATAACAATATAGGAATTTTCCTCAAGAGTTCAAAATTTGCATAAACTTTCTCTATCATAATTTTCATAAATTCTCTCATGCATTAAGGATTAAGTTAAGATAGATGATTTCCAATAGGGAAGGTAGAATAGAAAAACTAGTTGAACTAGCATGGATAGGCATTATGCTTTCCGTAGGGAAACCTATGAAATAGAAAAGGAAGATAAGGACATGTTTGTATATGTGAATTGATACAAAGTAAAAGGAGAAGACCTATGTGTACTAAGGAGATAAACTTATATTTTCTCATCACTGTGAAGCCATGATAGCTAGTGACACATGAGATAATTATGATGTAGGAGAGCATTATTATTGTATATAACTAGGGGCATACAACCATTTGGTACATCATTGTGACATACAACCATATGATATGTTGTTGAGGGCATACAGTTATATATTGGGGCATACAATTTCATTGCTTCTTTCCCTAAACTTGTATAGTATTAGTGTTTGCAAGAATAATATATTATGTGTCTTACAGAATTGGCAAACCATTTTGATCATAATGCATGCATACTTATGAGTTGACCTCATGATCTCGCTTCTTGCTACCTTGTGTTAGAAATTATTCAAATTGGTTTTGTCACAGTTGGTAAGATAGTTTGATGTGAATGATTGAATTAGATCATGTTAGAAGGAAGAAAGATTTAAAGAATATGTATGAACACATAGAAAAAAGATTAAGCTAAGTAAATAAAAAATAAAAATGATAATGTTGCATGTGTATGAATATATATATATATATATATTCATATATGATATTATATAATGCATGTTGTATATATGACTATGTAGCCAAAATGTTTTTAACCCAAAGTTAGGTTGAAAAATTCTATCCACTGAATACTTGGGTTGTATTCACTTCATTCCATTAACATCTCATGCCCCAAGTTAGGATGCAATCAGCATAGGAAGACATATGGTAAAGTCTTCCTACAAGCCTTACACACACTCTCAATGCATACTTATTAAAACTTTAAGGAAGACAATCACTGAAAATTTTCTTAAAAATGCTTGTAACTTTTGTTCTGTTAAAAGAAAAAATTTTAATGAAAATTTACTAGAGTTTCCTTTGTTTTTCAAATGTTTGTCATGGTTAGAAGCCTTTGAAAAATAATCTATTTTTATAACAACCAATACATATACACCACACAATAGTGGTATTGACAATTGTTGAAATAGGCCAAAAATAACACTAAATTACCTAAGCTTGCAACTAGGGTAAGTTCAATATTGAGACTAGAGATTGATTTCTATATGTTGCAACATAATAAAATGATTACATAGGCTAAGAATTAAATCAAACAATTAGAATGCAAACTAAATAGAACTAAAAATGAAAGGAAAACAAATGGAGAAAAGTTCAGTCAAAGGGGTTCTTCTTACTAATTCTGTGACCGATCATGGACTCTATTGTTTCATTCCCATTTTGACCATTTAGATAAGATATTAATTAAGCCTAACACCTAATTAATCCTTATTAATTCCCTCCTAAATTTGCCAACCAATACCAGCACCCAATTAGCTCTTATTATTAGATCAGTCAAAGCCTAGCACACCAACTAATCTATAAATAGCATTAAGTTCTCAAATTACTAAGTCTAATTGGTTGAACTATCTTAGTAGCAACTCAATTAATTACCTTTAATTCTGTAGGAGAGTTGATCCACCCTTATAGCAAACTAACACCCTATTCCTACCCCCACACCAAACAACCACAAATAATGGAATTGCCTATGAAAATTTAGCTACTATCAAATCACAATGAATAACTAATTAATTGATCATATTAATCAATCATTCATAGCAATTATGAGTAGTAAAATAAAAAAATCAAGATAATCAAAATAGGAATAGATAAGAATTAAGAGCAAGTCTCGCAATCAAGAATTAATTAGAGTAGAAATTCCCTTAGATTGAGATGAAGATTTAGCTACACATTACTATAAAAATAAAAAGAGAACTAAAATCAAAAGAGAAGAACTAATTAAGGGTTGGAGTCTTTCCCTAGTAGAGCTCCTTTCCTACTAAAATTAGAGACAATACAAAACTGAATGTAAAGATATTACAAGACAGGTTTAACTAACTACTTATAGGCTTTGTACACTACCTTTTATTTAGGTTATGCTTTAGGGTTGGAAGGAGGCCTAGTTGGACTTAACACTCTCCATGTGTAATGCAGATCTATCACATATCTTTCTAATGGCCTTGAACTTGCATTAAAACTTGTTCTCTAGCTCAAGGTAGGGATTAAACACTAAGAAAGCTTTTCAAAGCAGTCCAACCCATAATAGATTTAAACACATACATTCACAACCATGTAGTTAAATCAAAATGATGTAGTTTGCCCTTAAGCCCTTCATTAAAGTTGTTAGGGGTGGATCTTAGCTATATTATAGGCTTGAGTTTGCATCAAATTGATATTTGGATCTCTATTTATGATGAAAACATGAGGATAGGTTCTAGGTTGTAACACTACACTCCACTCTAGCCTCTAGGCCTTCTTTCACCTCTAAAACATTTAAACTAGGCTAGGGACTCTACATATCATATCTTTCTTTTAGCTTTCTAAAGACATAAGAATCACCTAAAATTGAGGTCCAGAACTCAAGATATGCCCAAAAACTTGAAATAGTATAAATTTACCAACTAATTTCAATTGAGTACAAAACTTAGCAAACCACAAAACTAATCCTGAGTATCCAATTGAGCATATAAACATGACAAAAGACATAGTATAAAAGGATATAAATTATGTATAAATTGCATTCATCAAATTTACCCATACTTAACTCTTGCACACCCTCAGGCAAGGCCCTAAAATAAAACTATACTAGATTCAAAACAAAGACTCAAACTCTAAAATTTTTCAGCAATGATGAGAATGCAAAATCAAGAGCAAGGAAACAATCAAAATTTCTGGGGATATAGCATCTCATGAAGCTCATTCTTGACAACTCAAAACTTAAATTCAACTAGCAAAATAATTTCATTCACAAGGCAAGTGAATCACTTTGGTAGCCCTTACATGGGAAGCACTCCATACAAATTTCTTTGTGTTTAAAATGGAAAAGTATTTCACTCAATCTCATTCCATGAAAATGTACTACCATAAGCTTGCATATCATCAAATCTCGACTACTCCAATCACATGCATAGTATGAAATCAAAAGGACTTCACAAAGGTTGTAATGTGGCCAAGGGAAAGTGGAGAGAAAGGAATGATATGGATATGGAAGTGCAAAACCAAAAAAAATTAATAGTGCATTATGGCATAAATCCAAACAAGCAAAGGAGCAATTTAAAATTGGAATTTACATCACAATTTTCACAATTTTCACTTCTCTTTTCTCTTTCCTTTTCTTGACTTTTGAACTTTCTTCTATTTTTTTTCACTTTCTTGCAAATTCATTTTTTTCTTTCTCTTAATTTCTTTTTCTTGACTTAGATTGAGATCTTTTTTTCTCACTTCTTTCCTTTTTTTTCTTCATTTTTTTCTTTTCTTAATTATTGAAATGAACCACAATTGCCTTTTTACCAAACAATTAGCATACCCTTACACTTGTGCACAAGCCCATCCCACGAATGAATCAAATGCTTTACTAATCCCTAATGTTAAGAACGGGTAAAGAGATTTAAGGCTTGGCTTTCAAAAGGGCTCCATAATGCTCAAAGGGCTTAATAATGGTACATTGAAAGGTAGGCTAAAAAGGGCAAAAGTGGCTCAATCAAAAATTGCCTTAATCATATTTTTGCATGCATGTGGCAATGTAATCTCAAAAAGAATCAAAGCAAATTCTAGAGCAACAATTTCATGAAAGAAAATCACACACAAGAAAGAAGGGGAACCTAATAAAATGGTCAACAATGGCTCAAAATCTCGTAGGTTATATGTCAACCAAAATCAAGCCACAAGTACTTTAAGTTCATCACTATGCTAATCAAATTCAAGAATCAAGAATCTTGATAATTTATTTAATCATGCTATGAAATCATCAAAATTAATTGTAGCTTACTCAAAGCCTAAACAAACTCATTATTAATGAAAAACACCTAAACAAGTGAAAGCATAATTTTTTTTATTTTCCAAGAATTTTCTTACCATAATTTTTTAGGATTTTTTTACACAAATTAAGTAAAACAAAGCTTAATGCAGAATAAAACAATTCTAAAATCTCTTCTTCATACTTAAATTTTATATTATTCTTAATGTAGCACAAAATCAACAACATATCATGGAAATACAAAATAAAAGAGGAAGGGAAAAAGAGCAAATGCTTGGGTTGCTTCCCAAGAAGCATGCTTGTTTAAAGTCATTGGCTTAATAGTCCATTAGTTCTTCAGCTAGGATCATTAAGTCTAGGCACCCCAAAATTTTTCTACCACGTATAAATTTTAGAATCCATCTTTAGCTATTTAAAATTTTTGCTACTTACAATTGGTTGATCTAAAAAAATGGAATTAGGAACATCATCATGGAGTACATAGTTAGTAACATCAATAAAGCTCATAGAATAATCACTAAGAGGATTTTCCTTGGTATCATCAAAGATATTATAGTGTAAAGTATCACCATCAACTCCATAATGAGAGAACCAACATATACATCAATTTTGATGTCTTTATGAAAGGTCTACCTAAAATGATAGAAGTTGAGATGCTAGTCAAGGGATCATCAGGCATTTTCAAAATGTAAAAATTTTGCAAGGAAAATGAAAGCATTCACCCTCACTAACATATCCTCAAGAAATCTTACAAGAATTACATTAGACCTAATTGCTAATTGAATCACAACACTATTCTTTTTAATGGTCCTAAATTCAAAGAAGCATAAACAAAATATGACATGACATTTATTGATGCACCTAAATCTAGAATGGCAAGTGTTAAATGATTTTGACCAATGGAACATGGAATAATGAAGAAACTTAGGTCCTTGCATTTTTAGGGAATTTTTCTTTGAATGACTATAGATACAGTTTCCCCAGTGCTTATCTTCTCATTTCCTTTTAATTTCTTTTTGGTTGTGCATAACTCTTTAAGGAACTTGGCATATCTTGGAATCTGTTTGATGAGATCTAGTAAAGGTATGCTCATTTTCACTTTCCTTAGATTTTCCAGAATAATTTTCTCTTGTTCTTTCTTGGTCATCTTTGCTAGTCTACGAGGGAAGCAAGAAAAAGTGGTAGGAAAGGCTGAAGATGATCCAAAATTGTATTTTTGTTTAGAAAATTCTACCTCTTTTGGCTTTAAAATATTTTTTTGCTTTTATCTAATTGGTTACTCAACTTTGCCTTTTACTTCTTTGCCACTCCTTAACAGTATGGCATTAACATTTTCTATGGGGTTCAAGGCTATTTGGTAAGGTAGTTTTCTTACAGCTTAAGTTTCTAAGCTGGTTAATCTAGTTTCTACTATTTCAAGTTTGAAGTTTATGGTATTGATATCCTATTGTTGAATTTGTCCTTTGATTTATTGTTGAAACTACATGTTCTACTCCTAAACTACTAAGAATTAGTAGCTATGTTAGATATCAACATCCTTGTAGCATCAGGGGTCTTATCCACTAAAGTTCTTCCACTTGTAACATCAATCATGCTTCTATCCATAGGGAAGAGGCCTTTATAAAAGTATTGTATCAAGAGTTGATCACTAATCTGATCATATAGACATCTTGCACACAGTATCTTGAATATCTCCCAATACTTATATAAGGTTTCTCCCCCAAGTTGTTTGATGCTACAAATCTCCTTTCTAATGTTAGTAGCTCTGGAAACAGGGAAGTATCTCTCAAGAAAGAGTCTGGTCATCTCATGCCATGTGTTGATGGAGTCTGAAGGGAGATAATAGAGCTAATCCTTGGCTAAATCAGCCAGAGAGAAAGGAAAGGCTCTCAACTTTATTTGCTACTTTGAAATGCCTTAGGGCTTCATGGTTGACTAGAATACATGGAACTCTTTTAAGTAATTATAAGGATCTTCCCCAACTAGTTCTTAAAATATAGGCACTAAATGGATCAAACCAGACTTAGTTCAAATGTAGCCTTAATTTCAAGGTAGTTAATGCATAAGGGCTGTTGGTTAAGTTTTGGGATAGCTAACTCCTTCAACGTTCTTTGATAGAATACTATGTTTGCCATACTAAGAGGAGAGGAGCTTTTAGAAACCAAGTTTGCTATAGTACTTGAGCTTGGAGAGGAACGTGCTAAAGCTAGTGCTATTTCAGGGTCCTAAATTTGGCCAGATTGATGCTTGATCATCCTTCTCAATTCCTGCAAGGTTCTCTCAATTTTTGGACCATATATTAGCTCAAGAATATGAAAGGATCGAGTCATGCATAAAATGGCTTGGTAGGTAATCAAAATCCATAATAATTGAATTGGGAAAAAATATGAAAATAATTCAAAAAATACTCAAAAAGTAGAAAAAATATAGAAAATGAAGGAATTTGGCATAAAAATGGGGTGGACCTTGCAACATAGTATAAGTTTTGCTTAGAAGACCCAAAAATGGTGACCTACCAAATTTTGAACTTGTAACTCCATAGAAAATTTTGCCACCTAATCCTGCTAGAAAAATCAAAAAAATTAGGGGAAATAGGCAAAAATAACGAGTATGGACTGATATTAAATCCTAATACTATTGCCATCCTAATACTATATGTAACTGCAAACACAAAGAATTTAATTAGTCAATCCCTGACTATAGTGCCAAAATTTGATGGCTATTGAAACTAGTCAAAAATAGTACTGAACTTCCTAAGTTAGCAACTAGGGTGAGTCCAAGTCATGTCCACAGAAATTGGAGATTGATTTCTATGCGCTATAATGTAATAAAATGGCTAAATAGGATGGGAATTAAATCAAACAATTAGAATGCAAGCCAAATGGAATTGAAAATGAAATGAAAACAAAAAAAGAAAAGCTTAATCTAAGAGGTTCTTGCTAATAATTTAGTGACCAATCATTGACTCTATTATTTCATTCCCATTTTGACTACTTAGCTAAGATATTTATTTAGCCTTAGCACCTAATTAATGCTTGTTAATTTTCTTATAAATTTGCCAATCAAGCTTAGCACCCAATTAGCTCTTATTATTAGATTAGTCAAAGCCCAGAACCCCGACCAATCTACCAATAACATTAAATTCTAAAAATACCAAGTCTAATTAGTTAAATTACCCCAACAACATCCCAATTAATTATCCTTAATTCCCTAGGAAAGTTAATTCACCCCAGTAGTAAATCAACACCCTATTGCAACCTCATAGCTAAATAACTATAAACAATAAAATTGCTTATGGAAATTTAGCTAGCATTAAATTACAATGAATAACTAATTAATTGGCCACCTTATACAATCATTCAATGCAATTATAAGCAATAAAATCAAAGAATCAAGATAATCAAAATAGAAATAAATAGGAATTAAGAGCAAGTCTCACAATCAAGAATGAGTTAGAGTAAAAATTCCCTTAGATTGAGATGAAGATTCAATTACACATTACTGTTAAAATAAATTGAAAAGAAAAAACACAATTAAGGGCTAAAGTCCTGCCTTAGCAAAGCTCCTCTCCTCCCAAAATTAGAGACAATATAGAAATGAGTGTAAAGATATTACATGAGAGGATCAGCTAATTACTTATAGGCTTAATGACTTACCTCTTAGTTGGGTTGCGATTAAGGGTTAGAAGGAGCCCTATTCGTACATGACACTCTTCATATGAAATATAGGTCTATCATTTCGATTTCTAATGGCCTTAACCTTATAGTAAAACTCAGTTTCTAGCTTAGGTTATGGGCTAAACACCAAGGTAGCTTTTTAAAGTAGTCCAACTCATAACAGAGTTAAACACATAAGTTCACAGCCATTTTCAAATAAAAATTATTCAAGAGATCCAAGATTTATTTTAGGATTGATTTTTATTTCAATATGATCTTTTGTAAATAAGTTCAATTGATATTTGATCCAAATCATTTCAACTAAATAATGAGGTAATTTTTAAACCACTTGAAGAAAAAATATTTTTTCGTTCATGAATCAATTTGCACATTGATGCATTAAAGAACTTTTGAAAAATTCATATTGAAATTAAAGTCAAAATCGATTTATGAAACACATTATTTTAACAAAATTTAGGAAAAATGGCTACTTCGATGCAACAATCGAAGGAAAGGCTATGAATAAGAGATTGTACTTTGATTACCACACTGATTAGTTAGTGTAACCAGTCATAATCGATGTAATAACTAAAAATCAGTTATCTTATTATAGACAGTTATAGCAGCTACTCGAACCTAATTGCCTTCCCTATTTAAATGATATTTCACATTTTTTCTTCACAATTCATGTGTGAAATCATTTGAGAAAGAGCTAAACATATTTTCTCTCTACCTCATCAAACTTCTCAGAATAATTCAAGATTTTTGTATCAAAAATTAGTTGAGTTTATCTTAGTTTGTTTGAGATTTTCATCTCAAACACTAGTATTGTATTCTTCAATCCTTTATTATTTTATTTCTTTTTATTTGAGATTTCTAGGATTTAGAAATCTATATAGGTTTAAAAGAGCCTATTCCAATTTTTCTAGGTTAGCAAGAAGCCTATGTAAATTCTTGTGTATTTGATATAAACTAGCATTTCAGGAGCTTGGTAAATCTTAATAGTTTTATTTTCAATTGAAAAGGTCTTTTGGTTGACAAAGATCAAGTGGAGTAGACTTGAATTGTGGTTTCAATCTAAGTTGAACCATTTTAAAAACTTGTGTCTTCAACCTCTCTTTCTACATTCATATCTTATAATTCTTGCTGCTTCACTTATTATTAATCTGCTGCATTTCTCAATAAGTAAAATTAAAATTCAACAAAGGTGTATACAGATTCTCTAATGGGAAAAGGGCAAGATCTGTTTGTTCTCTACATTTTAATCTTTTACCAGGACTATCAGTTGGTATCAAAGCTTTGGCTCTTGATACATTTGTATCTTTCTTGAAATTATGGATTCTAACTATTTCTTGCTACCTGAGTGTCTATCTATGCACAAACCTCCTGATTTCAATGGGGAACACTATACTTGTTGGAAACAGAAGATGAAAGACTTTATTGAGGTTACTGATGTGGATATGTGGGAATTAGTAAAAGAAGGATATGAACCCCCTAAAACTATAATTAATGGTGAAGTAGAACTCAAGCCTAAATCTATCTGGATTGAAAATGAAAGAAAGAGACATTTGTTGGCTACAAAAGTAAAATGGATGATTTGAAATTCTCTGTCACCAAATGGATATGAAAGAATCTCTAACTATTCTACTGCTAAGTAAACTTGGGACACTTTAGAAATTGCACATGTGGGCACTTCACAGGTTAAAGCTTTAAAGGTGCATGTGCTTGTGTCTTAGTATGAAATGTTTAAAATGGAGGAGGGTGAGTTTATTAGAGATTTAATTCAAAGATTCATTGCTATCACTAACCGTTTAACTCTTCTTGGTAGAAAGTCTGAGAATGCAAATCTTGTGCATAAAATTCTTAGATCCTTAACTAAAGAGTGGCAACCAAAGGTCACTACAATCAAAGAATCATTGAAGATGGGCATTCCCATAGTCCAGGAGTTATTTGGCAATCTTGAAGAACATGAGCTTGAATTAAGAAGGTATAAGAAGAATAGAGATGACAAAAAGAAAAAGAAACTTGCACCCAAGGTTACTGAATCAGATGAAGGAGACTCTAAAACTGATGTAGACATAATCAATAAAAAAGATGTGACTTTGTTGAGTAAGAAATTGTAAAAAATCCTAAGAGATAAAAAGAACAAAGAACGAAGAAAAATAGTAGCACAAAGAAAGAACAATGTCAAAATTGACCAAGGAGGTTCAGTTAGCACTATTCCTACTTGTTTTGAATGTAAGAAACTTGGACATATCAAGCCAGATTGTCCAATTTATATGAAGAAGCAATTGGAAAATGAGAGAAAGAAGAAAAAGCAAGCCTTTAAAAAGTCTAACTTTGATGTTTAGGATGATGAAGAACTTAACATGGCTGAGGAAGATGAATAAGAAGATGATGCACTATTGTTTCTCATGGCCAAATGCAATAATGATCTTGAGGTACTGAGAAACAATCCTTTCTTTACTCTTTCTAATTGTGATGAATCTAGTAGTCAATTAGAAAAAACTTTTAGTGATAATAGTGATGATGAGGACTTGAATGATCTTTGTATTAAGTTGTATGATTCATTAGTAGAAACCAAAAAGCAATTAGCTACTACTAAAAATGAACAGAAAATTCTGAATGAAATAATTAAGTTTTTAGAAAAAAAGAATGATCAATTAACTATTATAATTGAAAAAGGGTGTGAAAAATGTTGTTAGTATAAATCTGAAATTGAAATTCTAACAAAGAAACTATAGAATTTTTCAAACAGTAACCAAAAGCTAGAACATATTTTGCAAAACCATAAAGTTTTTTATAATAAAGCTAGTCGAGGACTTAGACAACAAACTTATAAAAAGTTTAACAGATGGAGTTCTGCTAATATTATTTATTTTTATTGTAATCACAAAGGACATCATGTTAGAAATTGTGCCTTTAGAAATGGTACTTACATGTTAAAACCAAATGAAAAATTAGTCTGGTTATCTAAATCTACAATTGCTAGAAAAATTC
>JANHAO010007183.1:0-20510 GCA_026873985.1 Saraca asoca
GTCAGCAGGCCAGGTAGTAGAGCTACCAACGACGGCCAGAGGAGGTGGCCAGAAGCCACCGTGAGAAGCTCGTAGAGCCCTTCAGACAGGCTCTATGATAGGACCACATGCAACGGTCCATCCGTGTCTCCCACCACCATGCAACGGGCCATCCAAGTCTCAATAAGCTTCATCAGAAGCAAAGACACAAGAAAGCTTCAACAGCTCTTCATTCTCCTCCATTAAAATTTCTGAGGCAGAAAGAAGAATGCCTCAGGTTACTTATAGACCCGCTCAACCCTTCGAAGAATCCAGATGAAATCTGGCCAAATCTTCATCCAACGGCTCCAAACAAGCGGTGTTGCCACGCCAACGGCCAAAAATGGCAAACAGGAGAAAGTATGGCCTAAGGCAAATATGGAAAGACATTTGACATGACATTTCAGTCAAGGGAGGACACTGGCCAAAGATATGAATCCAGCCTCGAAAAAATGCAACTCCCGATCGGCAAAGCACATCGAGAGTTAGGGGGTTTATGTTATACACTAAAAATAGCCTTGTGCAGATGAGTCCCCAAGTCCTCGAGAACCCAAGGATCGGCCCTCACGTCTCAGCAAAAGAGCCTTCGAGAGCTCAGACAAGTGGCAACGAATGCAACAGGCGTCAAACCCTGCCCCGACCACCTCACTCGACCATGGTTTGAAAGATCGTGCTTTAGCGACAATGCGACTCAACGATAATAGGCCCGGGTATCGGATCAGTGGTCGTTCCCCTCGCGTTCGCCCCCTCGCTGCGGCAAGCCTAAAATGGCTTCCCCGAGAATCTCTCGCTTGAGACAGCAGAGCACTTTGCCTGACACAATGGCAACCACGAAGCCTACTTGTCGGCCTAAGAAGGCCTGCTTCACTACCCATTGCCAGATACAAACTTCTTAATGTCTTTTGCCATTTAATTGATATAACACAGCTGTAACTAGCATTTAATACATGTCTGCTCTCCTTCTTCTATAAATAGAACTGCCTTGTTAGCAGAAGGGGGAGAGGCCAATCTTGTATACAAAAACTTCTACGAATTATCAATAAAACTTTCGTCGTGGACGTAGGGTCCGGTACCGCCCGGATTTGGCCGAACCACGTTAAAAACATTACCTCTTCCGCCCCCTCTTCCTCTTGTCCATTTCTGACAACACTTCAAGAGTGGCATTGATTCTAGAACTCTATATCCTGTTGGCCAAAATTTGGTTTCTCCACACGGACCATATTTCGCTGTCAACAATATAATTTATAGTTTAACATGCATTTTATTTGCAAAAAAATTTTGCAAGTAGGTACATTATAGTGAGTATTTAAATTTTATTCTATGGTGAAATTATAATTTTTCCTTTTTCTTTTATATTTTTCTTTCTCCTTTTTTTTCTCTTTCTTCCATGGTGCCCTCCCCTTTTTTTTCCTTACCCAAAATAGAGCTTTTTCTATTTCTGCTTTGCTCTCTCTCCCTTCCCTCTATTTTTGACTATTGCTCTGATCACCCAGCTCCACCATTCTCCTCTTCTTCCATTCAACTTCTTACACTTAGTGGCTGTCCTCTGTTTCATTTCTTTATTTTAGTGGCACTAGACAACCTTAATTGGTCGGCCTCTGCTTCCCTCCATTTTTGATTTCTACTCTAGCCATTGTGGGCCTTCAAAGCTCCCCACCATGCTCCTCCTTTTGCTATTGCTGATCAATCATGGTTGTTACTCTACTTCATCTCATTTTCTTCTTCATCCCAAGCAGCCAAGATCAACGGCAAGACTACTCCCCCTGGCCAGTTTGGCTCGCTGGCCTACTCCTACTTCTAGTCAACTTTGAGAACTATAGTAAGACAACTTATTTCTTTCTTTTTTCTTGCTTAACTGGTGGTGCCCAGCTTAAACCATAATCCTGTATCCAAATAGTGAGTATATGTATGTTCTTTTTCAACTTAACTTTCTTTTGTTTTTGGATTAGATTTATGGAATTAAAAGATTTTATGTCAAATTAGGAATTTATTTTTGTAAGATGGTTGATGATTTTAATTATTAGGTTTTGGTGATCTAGTTGGATAAGCTATTTTGGAAAGTTGTGGTTCAAGATTTCAAGTTGAAGTTATCTTGACCTTTAAAAGTGAGTGGATAATTCTACTCCTTTTATAAACCTCATTTTACAAAAATATTGATTTTTTCTAACATCAATATTTGGAACATAATAAATTACTAAGATTGTTAAGCAATTAGAGTGTTGATAGTTCCTTGTTTTTGAAAATATAATCATATTTCATATATATATGTATGGATATAGAGTACTAAAATGTACCTATTATATATATATATATATCACTTACTGCGTATGATGCTAGAGACTATATTATTTTGCCATAGCGGATTGCTGAAATCAATGAACCATATGCTACATGAAATGGATGACAACGTTGTCAGATGATTCAATTTATGAGTTAGTTGCAAATAGTTCTTTACTTTTGAATGCTTTTGTCACATGAAAAATTTTGTTAAATGAGCTTTCTTGAAATTTATATCCACTAGAAATTCCTTTAGAAAACCTTCAAGTGCACTTGTGATAGAACTATATCTGTTAAAGGAATGAGGGGAGTATATCTATCAGAAGAAGAAGGTGGATGATGATGACTAATATCTATTAGGTAGGGTTGCCTTTAAGAATTATCCATTAGATTCTAGTTGCATATTGAAACTATGAATGTTTTTCTAGTCCTTACAAAGTTTGTGAAATAAGAACAATATTAGTGGTTTACTTTACTGAATTGTTGATAAGCATTCTAAAAAATAAAATGATATTGAATTTGTTCTCACTGTTTTGATTTTGATAACCTGCTTATGAACAAATGTTGAATCTATGTGTGTGTGTATATATAAGTTTGACTATCTTACATTTAAATATGAGATGTAGACAAATTATTGGTTTTCTGAGGGATTATTCACTCACTTTTTCCATCTTCAGAGCCTAGGCCACTCCTGCTATTTGCCTACATTCATCTGGACTTAAGTCTACTCCTTGATTAGCTACCATGGACGCAGGGACCGGTGCCACTTGATTTTGGTCGAACCACGTTAAAACTTGGTATTTCTACTCTTTTTCTTCTTCCTACTTGTCTTTTGTATTTGTTTTCTGCATTAGTAACTAGATTATAGTTTGAATGCCAGAAGAACCTCTTCCAATTGGTTGGATTTCAGCAAAACCAAAATCCACTATCAATATTTTGGCACCGTCTATGGGGACTTGTTTGTTTTTTGGTTTGTTTTCTATTGCTGCAATGGCAAGAGGGAGACCTATCAGAGTTTTGAATGCATTGGTTAATCCCCTGAAGGTCATGTGTCTACAATAGAATCCTCTACTACTCCTGTCATAGGTGCTACTTCTAGCTTATCCCCAGCCAGCTCTTTTTAACCAATTGTTGTTGCCAATGGCATTGGTGGAACACAAACCTAGCTCCAATGCTAGGAGAGACTAGAAAATATGATGGGAGAACTAACTAGAGTAGTCACAATGCCAGCGTAAGCACAAACTCAAGGTGTGCAAAGGTAGACTGAGATCACAAAACCCAGGAATGTTCACTAGCAGCAACAGGCTAGGTGTCTTGCGACCATGAGGATCAAAGGGCCCAGCAATCTTCCAGCCAGTAATCCAAGCAAGGGACCCACTAGTTAAAGAATTGTTCCAAAAAATAGTCTAGTTGGAAGATCAACTTTGAGCTCCAAATAACCAAGCTCGCTACGAAGAGAGGTCGCCATTCTCCAAGGAGATTGAGGTTCAGCCCCTCCCTTTCAAGCTCAAAGTCCCCACAATCCCACTGTATAATGGGGATAATGACCTTTATGACCATTTGGATGCGTTCAATATTTAGATGGATTTGCAAATGAATGATCCTATGGTCATATGCCTAGTTTTTCCAACTACGCTGAGAGGTGTACCTCAGATTGGTTCAGGAGCCTTCCAGCTTACTCGATTTGTAATTGGGAAGAGTGTCAGTAGAAATTCATTAGCCAGTACCGGGCATTAAAGAGGTTGCTCATGCCCTCTGCCATCTCATGATGATCTTTCAGCACAAGTATGAGTCGTTGAAGGATTACATTACTAGGTTCAGACTCAAAGCCAATTCAATGGAGAATCCATCTAAAGAAACCATGCTAGTGATGATCTCCATAGGACTCCGCAAAGATGGAAAGCTATACAAAATCCTATACAAGTACCCAATGAAGGATTTTACTGAGTTTTATGAGTGAGCTACTAAGCAGATTAAGTGGGAGGAAACCTTCGTCTTGGGAAAACCTGATTGAAAAGATGAAAAGGATGGTTTTGTCTATAACAAAAGGAGAAGTAATGAAGCCTAGGGTATTCACTTTGGTGAACAGGCTAAGAAGAAGTCTAAGAGGCCCAGGGCTGAGCAACCTCAACCCCCAAGTCATCATGAGCAATACAACATCTTATCAGACTCTCAGGATATGATATTCATGACAGAAGGGACAAAGAAGACTTTGGGAGGCCTATACCCTCCAAGATTCCTTATAGGCAAAAGAACAAAGAAGAATTCTACGCTTATCATAATGAAGCTGGCCTTGGTACTTCAAATTGTTGGGCCTTCAGAGACGCGATTAAGGACTTGACTAAAAGAGGCTGCCTAAATGAATATATGGTACAACTTGTGGGGCAGTGATCTCAATACCCCCTGTAAGATCCCGACCAAGAGCCAGGGGCTTAGTCAGAATTATACATTGATAATGTACATTGAATTCAGATGTTAATGTAAAAACTTCCCTTTGTCCCTATTAAAAGAAACTTTGCTTGCTGATTGGCTTAGTTCTTCTACAAACTCTTCATTACATGTCTCTAATTTGCTCCTTGCTATCAAGTATTTGTGATCCCTACAGCTCACATATGACCAGTTCTCTCAAGTAGCATCTATATTCTTTTAACCAACTGTGACCTTCGGTCCAATTGAGGCATGGAGATGCTCAAAATAAATTCAATGCTAGTTGAGCTACAGGCTTATTGAGGTATGGAGACACTGAAAATAAACTCGATGCCAGCTGAGCTACAGGCTCACTGAATCATGGAGATGCTCAAAATAAACTCAATGCTAATTGAGCTGCAGGCTCATTGAGGCATTGAGATGCTCAAAATAAACTCAATGCCAGTTGAGTTGCGGGCTCATTGAAGTGTGGAGAAGCTCAAAATAAACTCATTAACTAACTACATCCTTCGGTCCAGTTGAGGGATGGAGATGTTTAAAATAAACTCAATAATAGTTAAGTTGCGGGCTTACTAAGGCGTGGAGATGCTCAAGATAAACTCACTAGCCAACTCTGATCTTCAATCCAGTTGAGGCATAGAGACATTCAAAATAAACCTAACCCCAGCAGAGCTATATGCTTGCTGAGGCGCGAGGGTGCTATAACAAGTTCGCTTGCTTCAGCAATGGGATTGCCAACAAGATCAAGATCCATGAAGATTGCTAAGCAACATAGTTGCCATGGTGTGACCTATTGTTCCTAAATTTCATGCATTCTACTAGGATGTTTTCTTATTTTTAGTTAACAAGGTTCATGGTTTTTGGACTCATTGTTAATCAGAGATTGTGATCGATTAGTTATTCAAGCATTTCATTTAGCCTGGATTTACAAAAAATCTATGCTATTGTGTACCATAGGCAAAACTCTTAAGACAACACAATGCTCATGAAGAGAGTTCATTTATTAAAAGCCTTAATAAGGCAAAGTTACATTAGAAGATTCAAAGTACATCCAAGTACAAGGTCTACCGTTGTCGCTTCTAGGGGAAGAAGACTAACCTTTGGAAGCTGAATCTTGTTCAACAGTGGGATTGGGAGGCACATTGGATCCCCAATTTTCTTCTTCCAGTCAGCCTTCCCAGCTACAAGCTCCTTTTCAGCTTCACCCTAAGATAAAGAATTCAAAAAGCACTACAAGGTGTAGCTAGGACGGATGTGTCTCACAATGAAACTATGAGGAAGTAATCCAAGATCCGCATAAGACTTCCTAACTACCAACAAGAGAAGTTATTCATGGGGGTCTCATGCAGTAGGTTATTCATGCATTGTAATCTTCTGCAGTAGGCTATGCATGCCTCAAAGTGCTTCATCAGAAGTCAAACCATCAGAAACATGGGGGGCTTGGTTAAGGCACCCATTGAATTCTTCTATGAAGGGGGAAGAAGGCCTTCGGGCTTTAAATAGACCAGCTTGGTCTCTTAAAAAATCCAGAGGTTATTTGGCTGTTCCTGATCAAACGGTTTAGGAAAAGATGAAGTTTCCATGCCAACGGTTGGGAGCCATGCGTAGAAAGAGGTATGGCCCGGTTCAGATGAAGTGAAAAATTTAAGTTTGAAATGATTATTCACCAGAAGCTGTAAGCAAAGACTTTGATTGTGCATCAAAATTACAACTCTTAATTAATGAAGCAAACTAAGAGTTGGGGGCTTATGTTATGGGTGAGATTCAGGGCTTCATAAATGGATTGGAAAAAGGCCTAAGCAGTGAGTTCAAGGAGAGCTCCAGCTCATTGAGGGGTCAAGAATGCTAAGTCCTGGCTTGCACGGTTAGCGATTTGGCTTTTACGAGTTCATTTTGGTGAAAATGAGCTCAACCTCGCTGCTTGAAGGGCAGCGATGACCCCAAGCCAAAGGCTTTGGTTTGTGAGGTGTGACACCCAACTGGAAGCTCACTAAATAGGAGACAAGCGTACATCATGCCTAGTAAACAAGGGGCTCACCCATAAAAAGTAACCTACAGAAGCCAATTTACAAGAGCTTATGCTGTTTTGTGCATTAAATGTTTGATGTAATAGAAATACAAACTATGTAATTACAATTATAACCTCTTTTCCTCTATAAATATGAGGAAGGAGATCATTTTAGATAGACTAAAATAGATACACAGAAACTCTATAGAATTTCTTCCAAAACTAATAAAAAGCTACCATGGACATAGGGATCGGTGCTACTCGATTTTGGCTGAACCATGTTAACACCTAGTGTTTTTGCTATTTTTCTTCTTCCTTCTTGTCTTCTGTATCCATTTTCAACATTAGTAACTGAATTATAGTTTAAGTCCCAGAAGAACCTCTTCTGGTTGGCTGGATTCCGGTAGAACCGAAATACACTGTCAACAAGTTTGATTTGGATTTGTTAAGATTTCTATTAAAAAAAATTAGGATGTTGCTTTGTGATATATGGATACGTGATTTTTTGTATATATATATATCTATTTTGCAGTACTTTGAAGATATAGGTTCTTATACTCAAGCTGAAATTGACTAAATTTGATATTAGTGGATTAGGCTTCTCTTACCATATTATGATAAATACCAATAGAAAAGTTGCAATGTATTATTTGTTTCTTTGTACTTGGGAGATACCTATTGTAATGAATTATATGTATATCTATTTTGCTGTCCTATAATCTTACGTTAAAAAGTTGTAATGAATTAGTCTTTTTTTTTTTTTAAAAAAAAAAAGAGAAATGACATTGGTTTCACTACCAAAAAAATTGTATTTGGCAGTGTTTTTTTTTTTTTTGCATTTAGCAGTGGTTTTAACCATCGCTAAGACATTTCACATCGATTTCTAGAATTACTACAAATATATGGGTTGGAAAATATTTAACAGTGATTTTTTTAAACTGCTAGAAAAGTATACTTAACAGCGGTTTGCTATTAATATACACCTACTTACAAAATTTCCTAGCAAATAAAATATATGTTAAACTATAAATTATATGCTTTTAACACATAATTTTTTATAAATCTACTACTAGCTTAAATTATTTGCTAAAGTGTTACATGATTTTTCTATAGAATGTGTATATCAATAATTATTTTTAATTTTAAACTATCATCACTTTGATTGAAGATACTTTAGGCTGTATGATTATTATAAGTTCAATTTGTTAAGGTAAATGTTTGTTATTCTTTTCACAATTGTGGGACTCCCAGTGTTGTTGCCTCCATCAATTGATTATTTGTCACCAAGTTAGTCCTCTACTCCATCCATATCTATATTTTTAATATTTTGGTTTCTTCAATTTCAATTTATTAATTTCCTTATTCTAACATGAATAAATGGTTCACCAAAAGCATCAACATCAACCATTAGTCTAATAATTGAAAAAATGGTTGCCTTGACATTTTTAAAATTTATAGAAATTGGAAAAGGAATTTGGGTTTTATAGTATATTTAATATTTGATCAAAATTTATGAAAGTTACAAAGAAAAATAGATTGCTCATTCCCATCCAATAATTAAAAGGAATTAAATCTCACACACATGGTCACCCCCACATTCAATGGGAGTAACCTATAGGATGAGCTACTGTAATATTTCCAATGGAGACGACTTTCGACCGAGGCAGAGTTAGAAAGTAAGAGAGATGATAAGATTAACTCAACATGCCCACAAGTTATGCTATCGATAATGTTACAAAGTGAAATGAGGAAGAAAGCAATGAAATTAGGTTTTGAATGTGAGGGGGTAAAATGGTTGAATTAAAATTTTTTATCTCAAATGAAATGAATTCTATACCAGTCGTAGAAAAATTTACAAGATTTTCAAACGACAAAAATGTAAATAAAATGAGAATTGTAATTGAAATGAAATGAAATGAAATCTAATTTTATTTGATCCAGACATCATTTTAAATGAATTCAATTTGAAATGAAATCAATTCTTGCTTTGAGGGGATTCCAAATAGGGGGTTTGAAAATGGAAGTCAATTTCTAAATTGCTACTTGTTTAAAAACAAACTTGTGCACAATGAGAATGATATCTTAAACTTAATATTTTATAACAAATAAACTTTGAAAAAAAATTTCTTACAGTTTATCAAGAACAAACTTTCAAAAATTAAAAGAATGAAGCTAAAAAAAATTGCACATTGGCTTTTTTATAAGCAAAAAAATTTAAAAAATGATAAAATTTTGTAGTTTATTAAAAAAATTTCAAAAATTAAAAGGATGAAGCTAAAAAAAGTTCACGTGTTGGTTTTTTTTTTTTTATAAGTAACAAAATTTGAAAAATATTTATTCTATAGTTTATTAAAAAACAAACTTTCAAAAATTTAAAATGATAAAGTTTGAAAAATTAGCACTTTGGTTTCAAGTTCTGATTCTCAACATGTTATCGAAGTAGAAAGTCACCCAAGAATGGCTTCCCACAAGCTTGGACCATATAATATAACTCTTGATGCTATACATTTTTCTACGTGGAAAGTAATTTGACAACTGCAAATTATGTAAGACAAGATGGACAATTGGAAAAAGGCAATGACACATTTATTGAAATGTTTGTTCATATTCCTAACAAATATCCGACAAAGTTTCCTTTATTTTTTGGACCCTGGGCCATAGGCCAGTACAACAATTGAGGGCCACACACCCTATTCAATACCTATATAAACAACCAAAATGCATAACAAAGCCAAGATAGATCAATATACACAATCTACAAGGCAAACAACTACATATGCATTTGTGAAGAACTAACCTAGCCAACTGCCAAAATACATCTAATAAAATGCCTTTATGCTCCACAAGGGTGGCCTAACCAATCAAAGAGCACACTTAAAATTGGGTGGATGGAGAGGGATAGTAGGAGTAGCCTCAGACTTTAAAAATAATTTTAAAATAAAAATGGAATACTTTCTTAGAAGGTTAATGCGTGAATAATTTACTAAGAAATCCAATATAATCATATATACGTGCTCATTTGTGAATCAACTTGTAAATCAAAAGTTTTAGTCTCAAAACCATTAAAACTCAAAATTCATAACTCATCAAATATACCAATTTCGATAGATATAACAAAACAAGGTTTAAATCTAATATGTGAGTCAAAATTAAAAAAAAAGGATATGCTTCCACCATTTAAAGTTTTCCTAAACAGATAAAATAAGAAATATGATGTGTGATTTCAAATATACTCATCAAGATGAAAGTAGATGAAATACTTCAAACTACATAAAAATACATATATCATGAAAATACAAAGTCTTAATATACAGTTGGATGCAATGGAGAGTTCCTATAGACAACCTAGCATAATAGTTTCTAATCGCCATTATTCACCTTATCCTTCCAGCAGTTATTCTCCCTTTATCCCTTCATGAGTTTCATTTTTTAGTTCAATTATATTCACAAGTGTAGTTGGAGGTTTTTTTGAAGAAAATCTCTAAGGGAGTCCAAAATAATTCACAATGAATTCAAAGAAAGCACAATTTCATAAGAACCATATCCAATCATAGTCCATTGCTATCAATGCTTATGCCGATATTTTACTTTTCAATCATTATTTTCATAAAATCAAGTTCCTCAAGTACCAAGAACATATCCTAGGTTTTCATAAACACATTTTCAATACTGACACCACACGAAGATAATTTACAAGAAAATGTAGAAGCTAATTTCAAAGTAAGCAATTGATAAGCATCTAATTAGTGCAAAGCTTTAAAAAAAAAAGATAAGAATTAAATTCAAGTTTGTTAAAAAAAAAATAATCCATTATATGGAGAGTAAACTATCCACTCACCTTGATTTTTTGGCTTGGGAGATTTCTTTGAAGTCAATTCAATTAGGAGGTTGATAATTTGTCCATTCAAACAATTTCTCTTTTCATAATTTTTCCCTAAAGGCTTGGTGGAGCTCTTGAGAATCAACCTAATCAAATAGGGTAATGACTAACTAATTGTCATTTATAACTATACTAACTCCTAGCATAAACTAGCATTTGAAATTACCTAGGCATATCAATTGTCTAGGTACAACAGCTTTTAGCCTTAATCTCATGCTAGAGGGTAGTACTTTTTTTTTCCTTATTCCTCTACTTCATATAAATTTCCCTTCATAAAAAAAAACCGAACAATCCAAAATTATTTTCTATCATTTGATATTCAAAATTAAACTTTATTAAACTATTCTAATTCCAAATTAACTTTTAACAGTTGCTACCTCCTTTCTAGCACAACTAAACTCTACTAACCAAATTATTTATCAAGGATTAGCCTTGATTTTGGCTCTAATTAATGAAAATACATACCTATTTTAGAAGATGAAAACAAATAATTTCTTTGACCAAGAAAAGAACTCTCACAGAACATCCCAGCTATTGTCCATGAATGAGGTTTAGTGGATTTTGAAATTGTGGATATACAACCTCAGCCAATGACCAAGGGTTCACAAATTTAGAGCTACATTAGGGGAAATTGTAGCATACATCAATATTGGGGTTAGGATTTCAAAAGTAACAGATTAGGAAACATAGTAACAATCTAATTAGATTAAAAAAGAAAGAAATTATTGCGACACCATGTTCATACCTATAAATTGAGTTGAATGGTCAATTTTAGCTTGTAAGTTCTATTTCCTCATTGTTGGAGTTGCTAGCCAATTGGGAAAGGCCATTGAATGAGCTACCTTGCTTTAGTCGCTAGTCTGGTTGAGCAGAGAGGCTGATTTGGTGGATGTTGCTAGGAGTATGAGTAAGGAAATCAACGGCACATAGAAGCAGAAGGACATGAATGGTGGTTGACGATGGGTTGCAAATTTGGTTGTCATAGGTGAAGTTAGGCTAAATTGTGGAGGAGAAGGAAATTTTGGGTTTGCTGATTCTCACTTATGATAGGTAAATGAAATGGAAATTTAGTAAATAGGAATAAAATATAAATAAAGCTTTTTTTTTTTTTTTACAAAACTTATGCAAAATTTTTAAACATTAATAAACTTTTTAATTCCTTTTTTTTTTTTATAAAATAGGATTTCATAGAAATCGTTATGAAAGAAGTTTGAGGCATTACACAATTATTCAATGAAAAATTTCTTCTTGTTACAAAATCTCCCCCTCAAGAGAATTCATTCTCAAATTCCACAAGCATATTGACAAAAGAAAAGATAAAAGTGTTTAACATATAAGATATCATAACTACAAGTGACACATTATAAGTTTAGCATAGGGAAAAGATTTAGTAAAAGTGTGCTATAACCAAGTAAAGTTGGTACCCGGTCATACTAAGAATTAATGGACATTGAAAGCAAAATCATCTACATTATATATTTTTTTGTCATATACATACTCAAGGCTTAAAACCAAACCCATGCATATCTCATTTACACCCATTATACTTATTTATAGTTTATTATACATGCATACCAAGCAAACCATACATAAACAAGCATAATTGTCACTCAAATCTAAGAAGGAAAGCCCTACATGTGTACACTAAAAAGCATATAGGCAAAACATATACGCACATACATCAAATATAGAAATACACAATATAGATATATAAGGTATTTAACGTATATACATATATCCAAGTCATAAGTTGTGTAAGCATCTATATATAAAGAATATTATATAGGGTGTACGTTTAGCCTATAGCATCTATCTCTCTCTCTCTCTTTCTCTCTCTCTTTAAACATTTATATGTACTTTTAAGCTTATATGTACCATAAAGTTTACCTGGTCTTCTTAAATTTCCTATTTTATATACATATATATTTTATAGCTTATGTATATATCAAACCTACTGTTTACCTACCAGCATAAAGTGCATATATACATATACTTTAAACCCCTTATCAAAACCCTACACTCATGTTTATCGGCTATTATTCAAATTCCATAATCCACACTTTTTAACCTATCATTCACTTCTGTGATTAACACCAAAACCATTCATATTTACATATTTATAACTTACTATCAACAACCTATAATACATTCAATAAAAGTAACTTAACCCATACTACTACAACAGTTCTTCCTCCCCTTATATGACTATCATGCCTTGATTCACAGCATGTGACTAGTTTAGATAGTCATCGTTAGGAAACCCTCTACAAGCCTAATAATGCAAAAACACTTTTATTATGACACAACTATAACATGATATGCTACTAGGTAGATGTATTTACTAAATATTCAATTTGATTTTTAACAAAAATTCAGCAGAGTTTCCTTTATTTTTGGGACCCCCATAGAAGCCCAGACAATATAGTATATACAACCTCTTGGGCAACAACATGATAAATCACATGCACAACTCAGTTATGCCAACTACCAAAAACACACCACTGGTATACCTTTAAGCTCTACAAGAAGGAATCCACTTAGTCAAGGAGCAGACTCTGGGTCAGGTGGATAATGGTGAATAGTGGGAGAGGCCTTATGCTTTGAAAAATAGGGAATAAAATGGGGTCAGTTTCAAAGAAATTCAATGAGCAAATAATCCCTTAGAAAACCAAATTCAGTTTACAAATCATGTTCAAAATTAAAGTAGTGAAACATACCTTTGTGAGGATATAATCAATAGTTTAGAAATTTTTTTTTTTTAACAATTTAGAAACTTCAATTCTTCAATGAAATCAAATGCAGTAAATATAATAATCAACAAGTTACAAAATGAGACAGAATATAACTTTATGAAAAACATAAATCATAATATAATCCCAAGAAAATTTTTAAGGTCTTTTAAAATTCTCAAATAATCAAGTATCAGAAAAGTTTCAAATTTTTAAATGCAATGGGAATCTAAAGGATAATTCCTAAAGATAACTATACCTAACAAATATCAAATATAGTCATACACCTTATACTCCTATTAGATGTACTCCCCTTATTCTTCCAACATATATAATTCTAATCATAAGTGCACTTGGAAGTTCTCTAAAGTAATTTCCAATGGATTCAATTTTTCAAAACAAGTAATCAACCAAAATGTATTATAATATCAAATATATCTAGAAATAGAAAGTAGGTTTCAATCAGTTCATGAGTTCAGATATCAGAAGACATGGTCATTCGTTTAATGTAGCATATAGTTCAGAAATATTAGAAATCCAATATCATGACATGATACGATCATTGGTTCTATAAACAATCATTAATATAAAATGAATAAGTATACTATAGTAATTCATTTTAATATATAAATATATATATATATATAACATATGGTTAAAATTTTTGAAACAAACTACCATCAATATTCCAATTACTCAGAAGTTGTAATGTTCCATGTAACAAAATTGATTTTTGTAAAAAGGGATTCACAAAATAGTAGGATTATCTACTTGTTGGTTCTGAAAAAATCAAAATAAGATTTTTGATCTTGCCCTTATTCCTTTAAGGGAATGTTTAAACTCTATTTGAATTCAACATACAAATAGTTAACAACTAAATGCAATATGCAAGTAATTTGCAATTACATATAATATGCAACTAGATATAATATGCATAGCAGAAGACTTTGTTGTTTACAAGAATTATATTAGAGTATTAGATTAACAATTAAACTGTTTGTTAATTGAAATAACAAAAATTCAAATTATAGAAATAATGCAGAAATAGAAATACAGGATTTTGTAGAAAATAGAATTACAAAAATAGTAATTATGCAAGAATATAAATGCAGTAAAGTAAAAACAGTAATTAAAGATGCAAGATACAGAAAATTTAAGCCTACTCCACTGGATCAATACTCAACTATATGATCGCTTTTATTAACAAACATATGAATTTAACAAGGCTCCTATAAACCACTAGAAGAATGCAAAGGGAAGATTAACATTTTCCTTTGAATCTAGATTCCTAACCCTAAAAGTCTAAAAAATAACCAAGATGTAGTTAAGAGATACAATATAGTAAATTGAGATGTAAATCTTAATTATCTAGATAGAAATCTTCTTCAGATTACTTAAGAATGGATTGAATTGTAGAAATCAAGTGAGGTAATCAATATTAGATATAAGCTTAGAATTCCTCTGTTTTTTTTTTTTTGCAATGTCTATATGTAAAAAGTCAAGTTTGAAAGAAGGTTTGGTCTATTTATAGTTGAGATAACCCACATTTAAAAATAACTAATTTTCAGTCCTTGAATCGATTCTTGAATCAATTCATGGTGGTTATAACAAACTTATAATTAACTAATCAATTTATGAATTGATTCAAATCATGTGAAAATTCATCACCAAATTGATTGATGAATCGATTCAGAAAAATTTCAAACCTTTGGTAAGAAAAGTTTTCTTCATGAATCGATTCAAGTTCATTTCATAAGTTTTACACTAATGAATCGATTCGTAAATCGATTCACATATTGAAAAATAGTTTTTATAAAAATTTAACTTGTGAAAAACATGTAAAATGTTTGTTTGAAAACTTTTGATTCAAAACTCATTTTAACTGATTTATTTTACCTTAATGTAAATGGTTTTAGAAAACATGATTGAGCAATTTGAATAAGATTTCAATTACATAAGATTCTATGAAATCAAATAAAAAGCTTAAAACTAATGTTGATTTTTTGAACAAGCTTTGATCAACTTTACAAATGGAAACTCAAACATATAGTTAGCTTATGATATTAACTAAAAATGTTTTTCTAAAATTATTTTTCAATCATCAAAACTGAAGAAAATGTGTAGCTAGGATTTCTTAGGCTAACACTACTCACCTCAAATGGTAAGATGATTTCAAAAACCCTCTCTCTTTTCTCTTCTCTCTCTTTCTCTTTTTGATCACATAAACCTTAATAACTAGATCTTCATCCAACTCAAAAATTTGCTTCAAATTTAGATTAGAATCCATTGCTTATCTATGTCTAGTTTTAAATCAAGAGAAAATCAAATGCAAAAAAGGTGTTTGAATGGTTTACCACCAACTAACTAGAAGAAGGGAAGAAGGTAGATTACTTTGTAGTAACCTAGAAGAGAAAGATAGGCTAGAAAAGGAGTCAGGCTAGTGAGTCAACTTGGTGAGAAAAGTTGACCTTGCCAGACAGAGGAGCTACAAGGTAGTATGGTCCGAGCTCAGTACCTCCTCCCAGTGGTTCCAATGTCAATGAACAGATTGAGCTAGTAGTTGTCAATCAGATGGCTATTAAAAAAAGGCCAAATTCTGGTCTCTTTCTTACTCTAGCTAGTTTAGTTGAGTAGAATAGTGGAGGTTTTAGTTTCCTATAGTTTTGCCCATTAGGTGACACAAGCAAGCCCTAGAGGACAAGAGAAGCTAATGAAGGTCAGGCGAGTAGCTGGTGGTTAATAGACGCCAAAGAAAGAATGAAGTCACCATGCTTGATGGCTAAGAAAGGATCGGTCTCTACTTTGCAATAGTGAAATAGATGAGAAAATAGAAGAAGAAAAGAATAAGAAGCTAGTTACCAAAGAATGATGAAGAAGACGAGAAAGAAGAAATAGAGCACAAAGCAATCAGGAGTAAAGGAGAGGAAAAGAAACAAAGCAATAAAAATTTAAAATACACATTATAGTCCTCCAGACTTCAAAGTTTTCTAGCAATAAAAATGCATTCTAACTAATAGATTATATACTGCTAATACACAATTTTTATAAACTTGCTACTAGCTTAATTTATTTGCTAATGTTTTACAAACGCTCCCCCCTCCCGTTAAAAGAATTCATCCTTGAAATTTGTAAGCAAAGTTGTATAGGATCAAAATGAAATATTGGGTTAACTACTGAAAATAAGGCTCCAAAGACATAAGAAGAAAAGGTCCGTACCAATAAGTTATTCAAACAAATAGGGATATTTTTCCTTCATAATCAGCTTAGGTTCCTAAGTCATATCTTCTTTACCATGATTTTCCCATAGGACCTTCACAAAAGGATATTCCTTGGAACAAAGTTTTCTAATTTGCTAGTGAACTATAGCTACGAGCTGCTCCTCATAAGTCAGATGACTATCTAACTTAACTGGAATTTAGGGAAGGATGTGAGATAGATCCAGGACATACTTTTTCAGCTTGGATATATAGAAAATAGGATGGATGCTTTCCAATTCTAGCAGTAAGTTTAACTTGTATACCATAGTGCCTATCCTCTTCATTATAAGAAATAGGCTTATATGCCGTAAACTTAACTTGCCCTTTTTACCAAATCTCATTACTTCTTTTATGGGTGATATTTAAAAAAAAAACCTAGTTGCCCACCTAGAATTCTAAGTCTCTTATTCCCTTATCTGTATAGGACTTTTGACAGCTCTAAGCTATTATTAACTTTTCTCTTATGATCTTTACCTTCTCAGTTGCTTCCTGCACCAAATCCTGGCCTAACAATTTAGGCCCACCTATTTCAAACCATCCAATCAAAGATCTACATTTTCTCCCATATAGTGCTTTGAAAGGAGCCATTTGAATTGCAAAATAATAACTATTATTATAGGCAAACTCAATCAAAGGTAGATATCCCTCCCAGCTACCCTCATATTCTAACACACAAGCTCAAAACATATCTTCTAAAGCCTCAAATTAACCATCAGTTTGAGGGTAAAAGATAGTGCTGAAGTGGAGTTGTGACCCCAAAACCTTTTGAAAGGATCTCCAAAATTATGCAGTGAATTAAGTACCTCGGTCAGATATAATTGACAAATGAACTCTATGTAGGGACACAATCCGATCTAAGAATAATTAGGTGTACTGGGAGGCTAAATAAGTGGTTTTCACTAGGAGAAAGTAGGCATTCTTGGTTAGAAAATTACCCAAATAGAATCATAGCCCTTTGGAGTCCTTGGTAGTCCAACAAGGAAACCCATGGTAACTCTTTCCCATTTCCATTTAGGAATCTCTAGATTCTAATGTAAACCTATAAGCCTTTAGTGTTCAGCTTTTACTTGCTGACATGTGAGACATTGAGAGATGAAATATGCTATGTCATGTTTCATTCCTTCCTACCAATAACCTATCTTTAAATCATGATACATCTTGTTACTACTAGGGTGCATAGCATAGGATGCAGAGTAAGCTATATGCATAAGTTGTTGTCATAGATTAGCAGCTTTAGGCACCCATATGCATTCATGATAAGTTAATGCTCTTCTATCATCCCTTGCCAGACCTAAACCTGAGTCCTTTTTCATTTTGTCAAGCAATCTATTTATATCCTCATCCTAAGCTTGTGTGGACATGATTTAATCAATAAGGGGGAATTGTACCTACACATGAGGCATAAGTATCCCAGGCTCTAATATTTGCAATTGGATTCCATAGGCATCCATTTTGTGCATTTCTCAAATGATCAACCTCCTGTGGACATCAATATAAGCAAGACTTCCCACAGACTTTTTACTTAATGCATCAGCTACTACATTGGCATTACTTAGATGATATAGGATAAAGCAATCATAGTCCCTTACCAGTTCCATCTACCAATGTTGCCTAAGGTTCAGGTCTTTCTACTTGAAGATATACTTTAGACTCTTATGATTGATGTAGATCTCACATGTCTCACCATACAAATAATGGTGCCAAATCTTTAATGTGAACACAATCGTAGCCATTTCCAAATCATGAGGAGGATAATTCTATTCATGTTTCTTGAGTTGCCTTGATGTATAGGCTATGACCTTGCCATGCTGCATCAACACACACCTAAGACCAATCTTAGAGGCATCACAATAGATAGTATAGTTGCCACCATTAGGAGGTAAAGCTAGCACCAGTGCGATAATCAAGCACTCCTTTAGTCACTAAAAACTTGCTTCATAAGAGTCAAACCATACAAATTTAGCATATTTTTTAGTCAAATTGGTCAATAAGGCTGAAATCAGAGAGAAATCTTTCACAAAATGTCGATAATACCTAGCCAAACCCATAAAGCTGCAAATTTCAGTCATTGAGGTGGGTTTAGGCTAATTTTGAACCACTTTTACTTTCCTAGGATCTATACTAATGCCTTATTTGGAGACAATATGTCCCAGAAATGTTACACTAGATAGCTAGAGCTTACATTTTGAAAACAATTGATGCTCTCTCAAAGTTTGCAAAACTATCCTGAGGTGCTGCTCATGAGCTTAGACACCATGAGAATACATCAAGATATCATCAATGAAGACAATTACAAATTGATCCAAAAAAAGGCTAAAAAATCCTATTCATCAAGTCCATGAAAGCTATGGGAGCATTAGTCAATTCAAAAGACACCACCATAAGTTCATAATGGCTGTATAGAGTGTGAAAAGTAGTCTTTAGGATATCCTTCTTCTAGATTTGCAGCTGGTGATAGCCTGAATGCAAATCGATCTTAGAAAAATATTGGGCACCCTAAAGTTGATCAAACAAGTCATCAATCCTTGGCAGTGGATATTTATTCTTCATTGTAACTTTATTTAACTATCTGCAGTCAGTGCATCATATTAAAGTTCTATCCTTCTTCTTTACAAATAATATGGGAGTTCCCCATGATGAAGTACTAGGCCAAATGAAACACTTGTCTACTAAATCCTATAGTTGTATTTTCAATTCTTTCATTTTAGTTAGTGCCATCTGATATGGTGGAATAGAAATAGGGTCAGTTCCAAGAACAATGCCAATACAGAATTTAACTTCTCATTCTAGTGGCATCCCAGGTAGTTCTTTAGAAAAGACATCTAAGAATCCTAAACCACTAGTACATTTTCTACTTTTTGCTCCACTACTTTTGTGTCTGGGACATATGCCAGGCAAGCCTCACATCTTTTCTTAGTAATCTTTCTAGCATTTAAGATGGAAATAAGGTTAACAAGAACATCACTCCTATCTCTTTAGAGCATAAGGACTTCTCTATCTGGTATATGAAAGCTAACTAGCTTATTATAATAATCAAAGCATGCATGATGCGTTGATAACTAATCCATGCTCAAGATAACATCAAAATCTAGCATGTCTAACACAATTAAATTAATAGGTAATGTGTTCCACACACATCAATTTCACAAAAAGAAATCATGTCATAAGTAGTCAATGTCTGGCCCAAAGGAGTAGACACTAACAGTTTGTGATTTTAAAAGGAGTCGAGGTCTAGCAAGTCATAAAGTAAGATAGGTAGAGACAAACGAGTAGGTTGCACCTAGATCAAATAGTACATAAGTTGGGATAGAGTTAACCAATAAAGTACCTATAACTATAGCACTGGAGACTTGGGCATCTTGCTAGTCAAGGCATATCCTCTCAAAGTGGCTCTATGTCCACTACCATGACATCTACTAATAGATCCTTTACCTCCCCCTCTTCTAGCAAACTCAGATAGTAAGGGTCTCATAGATGCTATAGATCGAGGCAAGATATTTCCTGATGCAACTGTAGCCTTGATGCCACTATGTGGGGCTATTAGTTAAGGATAATCCTTCACCATATAGCCCCTCTGACCACATTTGAAGTAAGCTCCGGTCTCTCATCTACAAATTCCTAAATGAATTTTTCCATAGGTTTGACATGGCCTTGGTGCCTTAGGTCTAACCAGAGTAGGATAACTGGAACTAGATCTCTTAAAAGAGTGATGACTTAAAGAGGTAGAACTTACAAGTCTCCTACTTGGGTTACCTGATAACTCTATGAAAATAGAGTTATCTTGATGGTTTCTAGACTTAAATTGTTGAAGTATGAGAGTGATTTTTAGAAATCAATCTTTATTATTAGTTATTTTTGTTATTTTGTCTAAAGTGGTTTTATTGTTTTATTTGTGAAAATTTTGGATTTGTTAA
>JANHAO010007184.1:0-20456 GCA_026873985.1 Saraca asoca
TGAAGCAAAAGTCTCCCCAAAAATGGTTCTACCCGGGTAAAGAAGGGAAGGCAGAATGCTTAGTGGGAGTAGGTAATGATGGCTGGCTGATGTAGCTGCTTTGCTATTGTGTGTTATGCTCCCTTTTGTAGATTGATTCTTCTCTTTTTCTTCTATCTTTTTGGCTCTCTTTTAGGTCTCCAGCTGGCTAGTGTGAGAGATGGTGGATTGGGCTTTAGATCCATGACAATTGGGGCCTTAAAATACCAATTCTACAGAGCCCATTTTCATAGCTTCTCTACCTCCAAATTTTAGCCTCTTTTTGACGCCCAATTTGATCATTAAGTTCGGGAAGTCTACATATGAAATGTTTCTTTATGTGTTAGCTTCCATTTGGGCTTTGTTTTACCTCATTTGGATCTCTATAGCTCAAGTTATGGTCTGGTCAATGCATGAAGGTCGGCTGCCCGAGACAGCACTGAGGCAATTTTCTGATATCGGCTTGAGCTCCAATTTTGGATAGCCAATCATGTGATTCAGCTTTTGCAGTTTTCATGAAAGTTGTAGATATATCTCTTATCTTTCCTTCAAGGCAAGAATCACATCAATTGGATAAGTGTAGCTTGAGATATTCTCAAATTACAGAAACTACTCAAAATGGCCAATTATGCAGAATTTTTGCAAATTGATTCCAATTGACACAAAATCACAAATATACACTAACACAGCTAGAAACATGTCATTTTAGACCGTAAAATGCTAAGTATGAGGACAAATAAATGTGTCATATTGTGTTATCACCTACCCAGTTTATCTTGTATCTAGATGGGTTTATACTCCTAAAATCCTGACTAAGATACATAACTCCTATCGTTATACTATTAATGTGCTATCCCAATTATCAAGGTTTTTAGGAGGAGTGATCACATCTTCGTCTATTTAACACATGTCATGACCTTAAAGTCCTAGTCATGACCTATGTGAATATTGCTCCCTCACTAGATATTCCCCAGCCTTGTACCATCTCTACCTGTTATCATTATCTTCAGTTATTCATAGAATTATCTCATCATAATACAAAGGTGACTAAATTGTTACAAACTCAATACATAAGGTTACTCATGAGAAAATATATACAAATATTAATTAATTTACACTGGTACTACCCAATAGACCATATACCCATCTTGCTTAAATGTACATAAGTCTTAAATAGGTATAGTAACTACTATCTAGTATACATCCTAGTGCCTAATTCCACTATCAAATTGCCAAAAGCACTTTAAGAAAAAAGGGTAATCAAAAGAAGTAACTTTAACCTGTGTCTTACCATATTACCAAACATAGGTTACTATAATTAAGCCTTGTGGCCATTTTCTATTTACATGTCCTTAAAAGATAGTACAATAGTTTTTAAATTGATCATTAACCATCGCAGGGCCATCATTAACAATATATTTGGTGGCTCAGGTGGAATATTTCAACATCGTGTAAAACTTCACATCTTGATAGATTCAGGATAATAGTGTAGTGGATGTTTATTTGATAGCTTCCTAACAGACTCAATGTCATGGCGTTGTGTGTGTTAGTTGTTATTTCCATTGGATTATTATCCATCTTACTTTTCTAGGATGGGATTTGCAGTATCTTGAGGATTTGAAAAAAAAATTCTACAAAAGAGTGAGTCTGGGACTCAATGAATAAAACGTATATGAGCTTATCAAACAATAAAGCCTGTACAAACACAGGCATTCATACCCCATCTATTTGGCTATTTCTTATAGAATCTTCCATAAGCAATCATTGAAAATTAGTGATTTGTATATGAAGAAACTTATATTATATTAATTTTGAACATGATGCCAAGTTAGGCTCTCAAAACCACCAACTAACATTTTAGCTCACATTATATTCTAATCACATAATAATATTTTGCAATAGTTCATATGATGCCAAGCCATTCAAATATTACATAATAGGAAATGTAAATCTCCTTATTACTCTAATCCAGCCTTATCTCGCATAAACCCAGCCTAGTCCCTTCAATTCATCTTTATCCCACTCATCAATTTAGAATGCATAGATTCAAGATCCAATTCATAATTCTCCATCACATCCCATCAATGTCACATGATCACATGTTAATATCATTCATGGTGTCACTTACACGATTCATAATTCATAAATGGCATCACACTTTATATAACCATGGTGTACATGATTCAAAATTCACACTTTACAGCATATAATCATTTACAATCATTTATTGTAAATGATTATAATTCCAATAACAATCATAATATCACAACATCACATATTATTCAGTATTTTGTATACATTATCAAACTTTACACCATAATACTACTCATAGTAATTGTATTTTCATAGTCACAGTCATTCATTATTATTTTCATATTTTCTTTTCTCATAATCACTTTGGTTAATAAATTCATTAATTGGATACTCTTGCATACATAATAATTCCATTCCTTGTTATTAACTTATGACTTATATTTTTATAAACTTTATTTATTATGTTCAAATTATTTAGATTCATTATAAGAGTAATTTAAGGAATTTAGAATACAATTGTCAGAAGTAGGCATTAATTAAAATAATATAAAATTTGTTGAAAGTGTGATTAGGATTGTGATTAAATTATTAAAGAAAATGAGCATGATCGTGATTAGAATCAGAAAACTTATTTGTGAAGAGCTCGATTTGAGTTGAGAAAATGTAGTTACAAATACGAGTCTACTTGCCTAATTTTGAAAACTTTTATGAAGTTTAATTTCAAACGTGATCAGAATCATGATTGAAATCAAAAAATAGAGCAAGGAAGGCCAATTTGAATTGTCAAATTTTAGTTCAAAATTCAATTTGAATCAGTTAAGAAAAACTACTAGGTTTTTGCCAGCATGATCATAAGTTCAGTTCAAAAAGGTGTGATTTAACTCGCATGAGTAGATTTTGCATGCAAATAGTAGAAAAATTGGGGAAGCTATTTGTAAGGCAAATTTTCACTAACCTTATTTCCATATGTTTTATTGGCTCAAACATACACAAAATCCATTCATTTCATTCACCAACTAATTGGTTCATTGATCAAATCATTTAATCATAAATTATACCTTACAATCACATAACACCATTTTCATCAACTATCTTCATTTATTCAGTAGATTACAATCAAGAAACATATATTAATTCACAAGAATGGTAAGAAATATTTGCCTTACTAGTTGGAAATACAAAGGTGCAGCTAATCACACCAAATCTGTTTATGCTCTTTAAGAACACAAAGAAGATTATATTAGGTCCCAAGCTTTTCCAAAGATTTCTCTCTTCAACTAGGGTTATATATTTAGATTATGATTTAATTTAATAGAAACTAACTATATCTAACAGATTTAAGCTTTAAAACACCAAAAAAACTATGTTGATTCAAGAGTTGAATAATGACGTAAATGATAACATAAATTTTCAAAAATTCATTTCTGAAGCTTCACCCAATCAATCAGCATGATTTTGCTATCAAATCGAAGAAGAAAAAGAGAAGATTTAGTAGTAAAAATTTGAAAAAATAATAGGAATATTGATGAGCTTACTTGTAGAGAGAGAGAGTGAGTGAAGCTAGATAAAGAAGTTGAAAGCTTGAGGAAGGAGATAAAGGAGTTCTGCATGACTTCCTTTTGGCTGAAGCCAAGAAAAAAGAAAAGGAAGTTGGCTACTAGGAGGGTAAAATGGGAAAAATTGGTCAACTCCTCAATAATTACAAGTTGACCATTTTACCTTTTTAGTAATTTTTCCATTTTTTTCATTTTAAACTTAAATTTAACATACTTTCCAGTCACCAGTGATTTCAAAATTTTAATATAAATTAGTTAAATTATATACCTTCATAATGGCTCTAATTTTGCACTCAACCAATATCCGTAACCCTAGTTCAACATTTGTTAAAGTTTTATAGAAATTAATTCTCAAAATATGAATTTTTATCATTTGAATCTTTATAACAATAATTTAATCTCTAGAATATTCCCAAAGTTTTTTATTTTCTATTTCTACTATATTTAAATCTCTTAAAACTTCAAATCTATCATTTTAAAGTCTTTAGAATTTTTATTTTCCTTATTTTATTACCAAAAATTAATTTTTAGAATATTTAGGGTATTACAATTCTTTCCTCATTAAAAAGAATTCATCCTCGAAGTTGAAATATCATTGATAAGTATACCAGAATAACTACTGACTTTTATATTCATCCCTTATCAAATAATTGTAGATATTGTTTTCGCATGTCAGCTTCCAATTCCCACGTAGCTTTTTGTTGATCATGTTGTCTCTATAATACTTTGATCATAGGAACTTCTTTTGATCTTAATTTTTGAACTTGTTGATCAAGGATAATTGTTAGTTGCTCTTCATAAGTCAATTTGACATCCAGTTGAATTGATTCTTCTTTAATGATATGGGATTCATCCAGAATATACTTTTTCAACATAGAGATATGAAACACTAGGTGAATTCCCTGCATCTCATTTGGCAAACCCAATTAATATGACACCCCTCCCATGCATTTGATAATTCTGAATAGTCCCACATACTATGGTGTTAACTTTCCCTTTTAGCTAAATCACATCATTCCTTTCATAGAGGATATCTTGAGAAACACTGGTCAATCTTGAATTCAAGGTCTCTCCTTTTATTATTTATATATGACTTTTGTTTATCTTGAGTTGTTTTCATTCTCTTACAGATTAATTATGTCTTTTCAACTACATCTACTATAAGATTTGACCCTAATAACTTTGTCTACCCAAGTTTAAAATAACCTATTAGAGATTTACATCTTCTCCCTTATAACGCCTCAAATGATGCCATTTGAATACTCGATTGGTAATTACTGTTATAAGCGAATTCAATAAGAGACAAGTATCTTTCTTAATTTCTTTCAAATTTCATTATGCATGCTTGAAGCATATCTTCCAAAATATGGATTGTTCACTCCAATTAACCATCAATTTATGGATGGAAAATAGTGTTAAACCATAGTTAAGTACCTAATGCTTATTGAAATGACTGCTTAAAGTGAGAGATAAACTAAGTACTATGATATGAGATGATTGTCAATAGCATACCATTTAAAGGAATTATTTGTATTGAGCAGCCGAATGAGTTATCTTAACAAGTAAGAAATGAGCTAATTTAGTCAAATGATCAGTAATGATCCAAATCAAATCATTGCCCTTTAGCAATCTTGGCAATCCAACTAGGAAATCCATTGTAATACTTTTTCGATTCCACTCCGAAATCTTAATAGATTGATACAATCTTGTTAGTCACTAATGTTCAACTTTCCCTTGCTAACATGTAAAACGCTTTGTTACATATGCCAGCATATCACATGTCATGCCTTCCCACTAGAACACATCTTTCAAATCATAATACATTTTAGTCACACTAGGGTGCATTGTATATGATGAATTATTAGCTTGATACAATAAATCTTCTCAGATACTTGAAAGGACCCACAATCATCTTTTTTTCTTTAGCATTCTTGCCTCGCTAATTGCAATATTTGAGTTCAATTCCTTTTCCCTCTTTTTTTAAGAATCTGATATTATGGATCTTATCATATAGGTGAGAATTACCATTTGATTTGGAACTTTCAATCGCACTCTAATCTTTTCAAACTCTGGGTAAAAATTTAACAATTTTTCTTTTTTAGAGAGAAGATGAGCTACACTCGCTGACTTGCTACTCAATGCATCAACAACTACATTCGCTTTGCCCAGATGATATCGTATTGAGTAATCATAATCTTTAACCAGCTCTAGCCATCTTTTTTGTCTAAGATTAAGATCATTCTATTCAAAGATGTACTTTAAACTTTTAGGATCTATATAGATCTCACACATTTCTGCATACAGGTAATGCCTTCATATTTTCAATGCAAAAACTACCATTGCCATTTCCAAATCATGAGTAAGATAATTCTGTTCAAGTTTCTTCAATTGTCAAGATGCATACATAATTACTTTTCCATTCTACACCAATACGCACCCAAACCTAATGCATGAAGCATCACAATACACCATGTAACCATCTAATTCAGATAGTAATGCCAACACAGAGGCTGTCATCAAGCATTCTTTTAATGTAAAAACTTTCTTTATAGGTAGGAATCCATTCAAATCATACTCATTTTTTTGTAATCTTAGTTAATGGCATAACAATATGAGAAAAATCTTTGGCAAACTTTCGATAATATCTAGTTGATCCTAAAAAACTACAAATCTTAATGACTATTGAGGGTCTGGCCTAATTTTCTATAGCTTTTAATTTTTGATAATATACTTGTACTCCCTCTTGTGACATGACGTGCTCGAGAAATTTAATACTAGTCATTGAGAACTCATATTTAGAGAACTTCGTATAAAGTTCATGCTCTCGTAGTATTTGCAACTCTATTTGCAGATGTTGAACATGTTCTTCTTCAATCTTGTAGCAAACTGTGATATCATCAATAAATACAATCATGAATTTATCCAAAAATAGTTTAAACACTTAGTTCATCAAATCCATAAAGGCAACTAGGGCATTCGTCAATCTAAAAGACATTACAAGATATTCACAATGCCCATATCATGTATGAAAGGTAGTTTTGGGTATATCTTCTTTATGGATCTTCAATTGAAGGTAACCCAATCTCAAATCAATTTTTTAGAAATATTTCACCCATTACAATTGATCAAATAAGTCATCAATATGAGGGAAGGGATATTTATTTTTAATGGTTACTCTATTCAACTGGTGATAATTAATACAAATTTGTAACAATCTATCTTTCTTCTTTACAAAAAGTATAGGTGCACCCCAAGTCAAAACACTTAGGCAAATGGATCATCTATCAAGTAACTCTTATAACTAAATTTTCAATTTCTTTAACTTTATTGGTGCCATTCGATAAGGAGGAATAGAAATAGGTTTTGTGCCTAATATGAGATCAACAGCAAACTTAATTTCCCTATTTGGTGGTAATCTAGGTAACTCATCAGAAAATATATTAGGAAATTCTCGTACCATTGGTACTTCATTTGGATATGTAACATTTTGATTCAGGACTTATATCATAGCTAAATAAGCTATACACCGCTTATTCAATAATTTCCAAGCTTGCATGCTTGAAATCAACCTAACTATCTCAGCCATTCATTCTCCTTGAAACACTATAGGAGAAGATTCAGTCACGTGAAAAGTAACTATCTTATCATAATGGTTCACACACGCACAATGCTGAATAGCTAGCCCATACCTAAAATTACATCATAGTTAACCATATCTAGTATCAATAGATCTGCAGTTACCTGCTTATCCTCTATGGTCATAATACAATTTTTGAATACCAATTAGGCTTACCACTATCAACGGTGATTCCATCGATTCACCGAGTTCATTAAACATGGCAGTAAATTTCTTTATGATAGACGAATATGTAGCTCAAGGGTTAAATAATACTTGAGCTTGTAGATCATGTATTTTCAAAGTACCTGGAACAACAGCAATTGATGTTTGGGCTTCTTGCCCAATGAGGTTATAAACTCTTGTTGTGGCTTCAATGGGATTTTGTCCATAACTACCTCACCCATCATTCCATCCAGACATAGTGGGTGCTCTTATTGAGGCCATAGATGGTGTTGTTGATTGCTTTTGAGGTCTTGCTTGATAATTTATATCATATCCTGAGGCACCTATATTCTTAGGACATTCCTTCACCTTTTGTCTGGTTGACCACATTGAAAACATTCAGTCAAATCTTTCCTGCAAGGCCTATAGTGACTTGTATTACAAAAATTGCATTGTTGCACATTCACATTAAAATTTTGCTGACTTTAGGGTACACTCCTTCCACGGAATGGAATAGAAGTGATTGAAATAGGTTGACCTCCTATGTTTCTTCTTACAGTTAGATTATGTGACTAAGATGATCCAAAAAAATTCCTTTGCCACCCACTTAGTGGTACTCCATAATCTAGAATTGATCTTCCACTCTAAACTATATAAGTCCCCTTAGTACGTATTCTCTTTTTACTAGTAAAACACATTTCCCTTTCCTAGCTTTCTTTAAGCCTTAACTCTACCTGCAAAGCTTGATTCATAGCTTGTTGGTCTATTGTATTTGGGTCAATTTTAACATGATCAAAATAATAATCGCACATCGCTTGTATAAAATTTTCTACTTTCATGACTTTATTAGGTATCAGATGAATAATATACCTAGAAAGTTAAGTGAATTGAGCATCATATTCACTTATAGATATATTCTCTTGCCTTAAATTTTCAAATCTCTAGGAAATCACTTGTTAAACATTGGGAGAAAGAAATCTATTCATAAAAACTTCTCAAAACATTACCCAAGTTAACTGTTCCACATCTATAACTTTCCCTTCAATAATCTCAACATACCAATAATGTGCTAGATCATTCAACCAATATCCTACCAAGTTTATCAATAAGGATTCAGGATATAGCAGCATCCTACCATACCTTTCAATTTGATCCAGAAATTGGTATAGGTCTATAGAAAAATTCGTTCCTAAATATCGAGGTAGCTTCAGTTTTAAGAATTCATGAGCAATTCTTAATCTATTCTCTTACTCATTTATAGTAGGAGAAGTTCAATCTCTTTCATTTTGCCTATGCTATTCAATTTCCCTATTTTGATCTTAATTTTGATTTTGCATTAATGCATGTACTAGACGATCCATTGCTTGTTGAACTAAGTTTTCCGCCCATTGAGGAACTTTTAGGTTTTCACCAATTTCACGATAGGGACTGTTTCATCTAATGGATGATCCTTCATGACCAGACTCATATTCTTGGCCTTCTTACCTTCTAGTTCTCACCATAATCTACATCACAAAATTAGTTAGATTCCTAAGACATATGACAGTTTTCATTTAACTCTATTGACAATGACACATATTTCACCAAGTCAACAAGAATGGTATCAGTAATATGTGTTTCTAGATGCACATGTATTACTGGTACTGTCCCTATTAACACTTGATGAAACCACCACCACTATGTGACACTAAATGACTCTTCATGCAAGCCCATTTTTATGGGTTTATCATAAACCATTGCTATGATACTAACAAATGTTATGACCCTAAAGTCCTAGTCATGACCTACCCAAGGACTAGACAGCCAAAGAGAGCTTGCTTATAGAAAAAAGATAGGCTGGCCAAACAAAAACAATGTGCAATAGGCTCTTTACTCCTGGTAACTAAGTAGTGTTATTCTGTCTTCCATAGGACTCCACTAAAAGGTTATTTCTCTCACGTAATTTCAAGAAAGGTATAAAGTCACTCGATTGATAAGGAAAAGAGTGAAATCGTTTATGAAAAGGTAGGTTTCTTACTTAGTGCTATAGCTAACGTCGAAGAGCTTAGTGTGAAATTAAGGAAACAAGAAGGGATTGAAGTAGAAAGAAGAACAATTTAAGCAAGAAGCTTAGGCCCTAATGAGAGTTGGGTAAGAAGCAATAGGTAAGCACGCTAGTGCAAAAATTCACTAGCCTTTTACCATCTCCACCTGTTATTATTATCTTAGGTTATTCATGTAATTATCTCATTATAATACAAAGGCAGCTAAATTGTGACAAACTCATTACATAAGGTTAATCATAAGAAAATATATACAAATATTAATTAATTTACATTGGTACTATCGAACATGCCATATACCAATCTTGCTTATATGTATATAAGTCTTAAATAGTTATAGCAACTACCACTCGATCTACATCCTAGTGCCTAATTCCACAATCTAACTATTAAAAGCACTTTTTTTTTAAAAAAAAAAAAAGTGCAACCAAAAGAAGTTACCTTAACATATGTTTTACAATATTACCAAAACATCGATTATTGTAACTAAGCCCTATAGCCCTTTTCTATTTACATATTCTCAAAAGATAGCAAAATAGTTTTTAACTTGATGATTAACCTTTAAAGGTCGAACCATCCCAGGGCTATCATTAATAGTACATTTAGCGATTCAAGTGGAATAATTTTCATATTGTGTAAAACTTCACATCCTAACAGATTTAGGATGACAGTATAGTGAATGTTTATCTGATAGCTTCCTAACAAACTTGATATCATGGTGATATAGGTGTCAGTTGTTATTTCCATCCGATTATTATCCATCTTACTTTTTAAGGATAGGATTTACAGTATCTTGAGAATTTGAAAAAATAAAATTTATAGAAGAGTGAGTCTAGGGCTCAGTGAATAAAACATGCTAGACTTATGAACTCATCAGACAACAAAGTATGTACAAACACAAGTGTTCTTACCCCATCTGTTTGGCTATTTCTTATAGAATATTCCATAAGTAATTATTGACAATTAGAGATTCGTATATCAAGAAACTTGCATTATATTACTTTTGAATGTGGTGCCTAGTTAGGCTCTCAAAAACACCAGCCAACATTTTAGCTCACTTTGTATTCTAATCACATAATAATATTTTGCAGTAGTTTATATGATACCAAGCCATTCAAATATTACATAACAAGAAATATAAATCTCCTTGTTACTCCAATCTACCCTTATCCCGCATAAACTGAGTCTTATCCCTCCAATTTATCCTTATCTTTCTCATTAATTTAGAACACAAAGATCTGGGATCCAGTTCATAATTCTCCATTACATCCCATTAATATCACATGATCACATGTCAATATCATTCATGGTGTCAGACACACCATTTATAATTCACAAATGCCATCACACTTTATATAACTATGGTATTCATAATAAGTACACTAAATCATTCCTATTCTTATACATAAACAAGCTTTATGCCATATAATCATTTATTGTAAATGATTATAATACCAACGACAATCATAACATCACAACATTACATGCTATTCAATATTTCATAGACATTATCGGACTTTACACCATAATACTACTCATAGTAGTTGCATTTCCATAATCATAGTCATTCGTTATTATCTGCATATTTTCTTGTCTCATAATCATTTTGGTTTATAATTTCATTAATTGGATACTCTTGCATACACAAGAATTCCATTCCTTGTTATTAACTTATGATTTATATTTTTATAAACTCTATTTATTATGTTTGAATTATTTAGATTCATTATAAAAGTAATTTAGGGAATTTAGAATAAAATTAGGCAAAATAGACATTAATTGAAATAATATAAAATTTATTGGAAGTGCGATCAGGATCGTGATTAGAATCGTTAAAGAAGATGAGCATGATTGTAATTAGAATTAGAAAACTTATTTGTGATGAGCTCGATTCAATTCAATAAAATGTAGTTAAGAATACGAGTTTGCTTGCCTAATTTTGAGAACTTTTAGGAAGTTTAATTTCAAATGCGATCAGAATCATGATTAGAATTGAAAAACAAAGCAAGGAAGGTTGATTTGAATCATCAAATTTTAGTTCAAAATTCGATTCAAATCTGTCAAGAATAACTACTGAGTTTTTACAAGCATAATCATAGGTTCAGTTCAAAAAGGTATGACTTGACTCGTATGAGTAGATTTTGCATGCAAATAGTAGAAAAATAAAGAAAGCTATTGATAAGGCAAATTCTCACTATAAGACCTTATTTCTACATGTTTTATTGACTCAAACAAACACATAATCTATTCATTTCATTTACTAACTAATTAGTTCATTGATCAAGCCATTTAATCATAAATCATACCTCACAATCACATAACCTATTTTCATTAACTATCTTCATTTATTCAGTAGATCACAATCAAGAAACAAATCTTAATTCACAAGAATGGTAAGAAATATTCCCCTTGCTAGCTGAAAATACAAAAGTGCAGTTAATCACACCAAATTTGTCAATGTTCTCTAAGAATACAAAGAAGAGTCTATTAACTCTCAAACTTTTCCAAAGATTTCTCTCTTTAACTAAGCTTATATATTTAAATTATGATTCAATTTAACAAAAACTAGCTATATCTAATAAATTCAATTTATTTTTGAAGCTTCACCTAATGAAGTAGCATGATTTTGTCATCAAATCGAAAAGGAAGAAAAGAAGATTCAGCTATAAAAATTTGAGAAAATAATAGGAAAAATTAATGAGCTTACTTATAAAGAGAGGATGAAGCAAGAAAGAAAAGTTGAAAGCTTGAGGAGAAGATAAGGAAGTTCTGCATGACTTCCTTTTAGCCAAAGCTAAGAAAAAGGAAAGAGTAACCAATTGCTAGAAGGGTAAAATGGGAAAAATTAGTTAACTTTTCAATAACTACAAGTTGACTATTTTCTGTTTTTAGTAATTTTCCTATTTTCTCCATTTTGAATTCAAATTTAACATACTTGTCAATCACCAATGATCACAAAATTTTAATATAAATTAGTTAAATTATATACCTTTATAACAACTCTAATTTCATACTTAATTGATATCCATAATCCTAATTCAATATTTTCAAAGTTTTACAGAAATTAATTTTCAAAATATGAATTTCTATTCTTTGAATCTTTATAACAATAACTTAATCTCTAAAATATTCCTAAAATTTTATATTTTCTATTTCTATAATATATAAATCTCTTATAACTTAAAATCTATAGTTTCGAAGTCTTCAAAATTTTTATTTTCCTTATTTTATTACCAAAAATTAATTTTTAGAATATTTGGGGCATTAGATCTCACCAACTATAGATTCTTTTAATTTAGGTAATTCAAATATTTTTTTTATTTAATTTGATCTGTATCTTTTCATACTATCATATGATTTTATCGATCCAATTAACTCTAAAATTTCCTTTAAATTGGTATTGGAGTTGGTTAAGATTATGTGATATGCTAATCAGATGTGGATCCTTTTACCTTAATTATATAATTGGCTATTGAGTTAGAATTTATCAAGTTATTATACTATGATCTTCTAATTTATATCACAGCTTTCTTAGTTAAATAGTTAAAATTTTTATGATATCTACCTTGTATCTAATTGCACAAGTTAATTGTGAATTTATGCATATTTCTCCTTTTGTGAATGTTTTGATCTATCTTTGATATATGAATGATTTTGCAGTTTTGGTTAAAAAAATGTTGAATTCAACATGTGATCAATACATTGTACTGATTAATTGGATCTGTAGATCAGAAATGGTTTATATTTAACTAAATGGTCAAATTCTTGTACTCAATGGGAGCTTTATAGCTATAGTGCATATGCAGAGGCTATTGGAATGTAGATGATTCTCTATAACAAGGGTCATCTAGGCATGTTTCTATAATTATATTTCACCAAAAGTTTATATTCTGTAATTTTAATTTATTCTTGTTTAGAAAATACCCTTATTTTTGTTAGATGATGTAGGATTTGATTGTAACCTCTCAAAGATTACATGCATCTTCCTTACTAATTTATGGATTGGTATTTGTCCAATTTTAGTGTAATTGGATTGTTAATTATGAAACTAATTTGTTCAATAACTCTGAAACATATTGTTGACGGTGAAATTCGGTTCGTACAGAAGGCCTGAACTTCAGTCAACAGGATATGAGTTTTGAGAATTAATACCGCTCGTGAAGGGTTGTAGGAGGTGAGCCGGGAGGAAGAAAGATGATGATTTTTAACGTGGTTCGGCCAAATTCGGGCAATACCGGACCCTACGTCCACGACAGAGGTTTTATTAATATCGGATGATTTGTAGGAGTTCTGCTTACAAGATCGCCCCTTCCTTCTAACAAGGCCATCCTATTTATAGAGGAAGGAGTGGTTTTATGTATTAATTGCTGGCTACAGTTGTGTTACATCAAATAAATGAAAAAAGACAATGAAAAGACCTTATTCTATCTGTAGGCTATGGAAGTAGGCTTCTCAGGCCGACAATGTAGATTTATAGCCATTACCATGTCAGACAAGATACTCTGCTGTCTCAAGCAAGAGTTTCTTAGTTTGAGGAGGTCGCAAGGGTTGCTGCAGCGAGTGTGAGTAGGGCGATCGGCTTTTGCATTGGGTTGACCTTTGAGCTCTTATCGTTGAGCCGCATTGTCGCTGGGGTGTCCCCCTTTGGACCATACCCCGCAACGTCTTTTGTATCGTGACGAGCGAGACGGGGTTTGGTACTCGTAATTACCATTGTTGTTTATCTGTTATTTCGACTAAAGCTCCACAAAAGCTTCTTGTTGAAGCATGAGGGCTGGTCTTCGCTTCCTCGGGGACTTGTCCTCGCGAGGCTAATTTTAGTATACAATATAAGCCCCTAGCTCTCGGTGTGCTTTACAGACCAGGAGTTGTATATTTTCGAGGCTGGATTCGTATCTTCAACCAGTGTCCTTCTTTGAACAAAGTGTCATGTCAAATGTCTTTCCATTTTTGCTTTAGGCCATACTTTCTCCTGTTTTCCTTTTTTGGCCATTGGCGCGGCACTGCCGCTCGTTTTGGGCCGTGAAATGAAGATTTGGCCAGATTTCATCTAAATTCTTCAAAGGGCTGAGTGGGTTTATAAGTAGTCTGAGGTGTTCTTCTTTTTTGCCTTAGAGAAATTTAATGGAGGAGAATGAAGAGCTTTTGAAGCTTCTTAGCGTCTTGGCTCCCGATGAAGCTTGTTGAGACTTGGATGGCTTATTGCATGGTGGTGGGAGACACGGATGGCCCGTTGCACATGGCCTTGGCATAGAATCAGCCTGGCGGGGCTCTCGTGGTGTCTTCTGGCCACCCCCTCTAGCCATCATTGGTAGCTCTACTACCTGGCCTACTAGTTCCTAGGACGCTCTAGTTCGAACCCAGACAGGGACGCCGATGGAGGAGTAAGCAGGAGGGACTATGGGCTGTGGCTCTCTCGCCAAGAGCGGGCTTAGAAACTGGCCTTTCCCCCTGTAGAACCCTCACCTCGCTTGTCAAGGTCTCTTGGAATGCGTTCTTCTCCTTTTGAATGTATGTAGCAAATACCTCATGTACTACTGTTTGTAAATTTGTGATAATCAATGAGAATCTCTCTTTTTAGCCAATTGGTTGTGCTTTACTTTCTAGTCTGCCCAATCTACTGTGAGTGAGCTTATGAATGAGTTACGTATGAGAGATTACGAGAAGTACGTCCATGTATGAGAGCCGTAGAGGACTTGCTCATATGAAAACTGCGGGTGGTAATAATATTATTTCGATAATGGTGAGGTAAAAACCATTCGTTGAGTCCTTGACTCTTGTGTAGGCTTAGGGCCATCGCGCCCTTGGCTTTGTTTATGTTGTAACGAGGTGAGAACCATTCATTGTAGCGAGGGTGCTGTAACGAGGTGAGAACCATTCGTGGTAGCGAGGGTGCTATAACGAGGTGAGAACCATTTGTCGTAGCGAGGGTGCTGTAACGAGGTGAGAACCATTCATCGTAGCAAGGGTGCTGTAATGAGGTGAGAACCATTCGTCGTAGCGAGGTTGCTGTAACGAGGTGAGAACCATTTGTTGTAGCGAGGGTGGAACTTTCCCTCGATGGTGTTTGGCCAATCAGCAATTTATATTAATTTCAAAATACCACAACCGGTACAAATTAGTAAAGGATTAAAATATGGTTCTGATGGAGGGCTCAAGCTCCTAGGTGACTGCTCGCTGGGCCTGTTGAGCGCGCTATCCGGAGGGCTCTATTACGTAATCCTATAGGTAGCCCTTTCTAATAAGGCGATCGATAGCATTTTTCAGAGCATGACACTCTGAGGTGGTGTGCCTAGTCTCATGGTGGTAGGCACAAAATCTGTTCTGATCCCTGGACTTAGTGGGTATCCTCATTGGCTGAGGTTTCCCAAAGTCCTCGTTATGCCTTTCTGCAGTGAAGATTTTGTCTTGTGGGTTCGTCAAGATGCTATAGCTCTCGAAGCGGTTTCTGGGCCACTGAAGTTTTGCCTTTTTCCCGAGGTGAGGAGTGGAGTGTTCAATACTTTCGCTACTCCTCTTTTTGCTCGCAGTGGGACTACTTTGGCCCATTTTAAGCTTGGGCCCCTCCGTTCCGAAGGTTTCTTCCCATCTTACTTGTTTAATTGCTCGATCATAAAATTCAGCGAGATCTCGAGTAGGGGACTTGTAGAGGCTTCTGTATAGTTTGCCATCTTTACGGAGTCCCGCTGAGATGGCTGTTAGAATGCTTTCCTCTTAGGGGTTTTCCACAGAGTTGGCCTCGTGTCTAAATCGAGCTATGTAATCTTTGAGCAACTCTTCCCAGTGCTGGAAAATCATCGCAAGATGGCAGGGAGGTGCGAGTTGTCTTTTTAGTGCTCGATATTGGTCAATAAATTTCCTCTGACAATCCTCCCAACTGCCAATGCTACATGCGGGGAGGCGTTTGAGCCAAGCGCGAGGTGCCGCCCTTAAAGTGGCGGTAAAGACACGATACTTCAACAGGGGTTCGATCGTCTGGAGGTCCATTTGTGTGTTGAACGCGTCCAGGTGATCATTCGGGTCGCTATTCCCCTCGTACGGCGGGATGACGGGCATCTTGAGTTTCTGTGGGAGAGGTTGCTTCTCGATATCCATAGAAAATGGTGAAGTTTCCGCATGATGCGTCTAATTATCCTGAGGCTGCAGGCGCTCTTCAAGTAACTTCAGCCTCTGGAGAACTTTGTCCATTACCGGGTGCTGGTTTTCGTGCTGAGGGGTAGAGCTTTCTGCGCGCTGCGAGCCCCCCAGTCATTGGCTATCGCGATCGTCGTGAATTTCCCTCTAGGCTTCTTCTCGAAGCTGCTGGAGTTGTGCCATGACCTCTTCTTGTCTTTAGGCATTTTGTACTTGCGTCTAGGCAAGTGTTTTAACAGTCTCGACCAACTCTTTGACTATATTTTCCAAGATCGATCAAGATTGATCGGGCATTTGCACCTCTTGTATTCCAGGTGTGACAGTGTGTTGAGATACTGGGGCCGTAGAACTCTGAGCTGTTCTCCCTTGGGTCATTGTTAAGCAACAGTGGAGATTTCAGAGAGCGAATGATCCTCACAAATGATGCTAAAATATTGACGATGAAATTTGGTTCGTACAGAAGGCCTGAACTTCAGTCAACAGGATATGAGTTTCGAGAATCAATGCCGCTCATGAGGGGTTGTAGGAAGTGAGCCAGGAGGAAGAAAGATGATGATTTTTAATGTGGTTAGGCCAAATTCGGGCAGTACCGGACCCTACATCCACGGCAGAGGTTTTATTAATATCAGATGATTTGTAGGAGTTCTGCTTACAAGATTGCCCCCTTCCTTCTAACAAGGCCATCCTATTTATAGAGGAAGGAGTGGTTTCATGCATTAATTACTGGCTATAGTTGTGTTACATCAAATAAATGAGAAAAGACAATGAAAAGACCTTATTCTGTCTGTAGGCTATGGAAGTAGGCTTCTCAGGCCAACAATGTAGATTTATAGTCGTTACCATGTCAGACAAGATACTCTGTTGTCTCAAGCAAGAGTTTCTTGGTTTGAGGAGGCCGCAAGGGTTGCTATAGCGAGTGTGAGTAGGGCGATTGACTTTTGGGTTGGGTCGACCCTTAAGCTCTTATCGTTGAGCCGCGTTGTCACTAGGGTGTCCCCCTTTAGACCGTACCCCACAACGTCGTTTGTATCGTGACGAGCGAGACGAGCGAGATAAGCGAAATGGGGTTTGGTACTCATAATTACCGTTGTTGTTTATCTGTTATTTCGACTGAAGCTCCACGAAAGCTTCTTGTTGAAGCGTGAGGGCTGGTCTTTGCTTTCTCAAGGACTTGTCTTCACGAGGCTAATTTTAGTATACAACACATATAAATATATAAAACACACAAATTAATTTAGAGTGACAATTGGTTTTGAAACAAAAAATCTTAAAAAATTGGAGTTTGAAAATCGAAAATCAAAGTAACATTTCCACAATTTTTGTATGAATTAATAATTGAATTCGGTTAGAAGATGAATTTCTAGCAATTTGGTATAAGAAAAAAAATGAAAGACCACAACAGGAAATCAAATAATTTCTGAGAATGCTAAGCAAACTTCGTTGCCTTAAAATGGTCATAAGACGTATAATCTTCATGATGTTTTTCTTTTAATTTTTGTAAATAAAAATTATTTGATTGATTTTGTGCTAATTTTTAATATTTAAATGATGCTATTTTTGCCACAAAAATTTTACCATATGATTCCTATGTTATAAGTTACTAGATGAATTTTTATAGCATTATTTGACATTATTTGATTGTTAAAATAATTTTTGGTGATTATTAAGTATTATTGTAGGAATCATTTGTAACTTATATTATGCTATTAACTTTTGTGTAATTGCGTATCTGCTTATTGTGGGATCAATTACATAAAATTTTGTTAAAAATAAAATTATTTAATGTGCCATCTAGGAGAGCGTTATATTAATAATAATATTACATACCCTTTCAGTATGATATTATTAATATAGCCTAACATGAGTGTAGGATTAAGTATTGCATTCTTAAAATTTTAAACACCTTATTACTATTAGGTTTTAGGAATGTAATATTTGATTCTTGTATTGTATTATATAATCTTAAATACCCTTTCAATATTAGATCTTATGGTATAATACTATGCACAATTACATGGTTAATGAGGAAAATTATAAGCATGATTAAAGTAATTATATGCATTAATGTGTTGATGAATTTTTCTCAACCTTTTTACTTATGTAATTGACTTTTGTTAAGATGCTAAATGAGAGAAATTATGAACACTAGGTTGAATCATTGAAATTATATCTGGCGGTCATCAACCTTGATTTAGTACTCAAGGAGGGGAAACCTATTGTACATATTAATTCTAGTGCTGATTTGAAAGTAAAATATGAAAAGATGCAACTTAAATTAAACCAAAAGGGATTAGAATTACCTAAATTAAATGAATCCATAGTTGGTGTGAAGAACAAATGGAGATGATATCACTCCTCTTGAAATCCCTGATAATCGGGAAAGCACACTAATAGGAGTAAAGACTCATCTGTATATAAGACAAATTGAGTAGGGTTCTACCCATCACAGAAATCTAACCTAGTATCCAATCCAAGCCATAGTACCTAATAGAGCCCATATGTGTCACTTTTAATGCTCTTCATTAGCTTCCCATCTTCCATGCTTTCACGGATATAGGCTCCATGTGCATCATCATTTCCTTCCTTTATTCAGTTTAACCATCTCTATAGTTTAATGATGGGTGCCAAAACCTTTCACTTGAAATTGTTTTACCATTGCATTGACTTCTAGTTCTAGCAATGCTATTTGAAGCTCTAGTTTATCTCCAATAGAAATCATTGCCCTTGTTAAAGATTAAGTATTATCATTTGTCTGCAAATTATGATTGTTTGCAATTGTCCTCACCAGTGCAATGCCAATTCCTAAGCCATATCTCTTATGGTTGGATATGCTTTCCACCTTCACTCTAGGTTTTCTACATTCTCTAAACCAAAGGCCAATTATCACATAATTATAACAAATATGTTATAAGCGTTCACAATGAAACCTTGCCCAAACATGATCATTTTCAAAATTTGTAGCCCAGAATCCTATCAGTATAAGTTTTGTCATATCAGTGAGTACTCTCATTTGCAAAAGCATTTGTCCTTCCATATAAGGATCCTCCACTTCCACCAGAACACCAATTCGTTGTGTGATTATTCATGTATTGTACTTTGAGATTAAATTAATTGGAAGATATTGGACTTGCTCCTAAAAAGAAACTTATTTTAAATCAATATCTATAATTTTCTACTAAGGATAATATGCTTGCAAAACTAACACCTTCCCTATGATGTTCCATGGGGTATTTCTCATTACCTCATCAAATAAGATTTGTGAATGCATGACAAAGAAATACTTGTTCAATGCCTAATCAATTATGTCTACTTCCTTGTCAATATTCATGCTTATTTTGATCATTGTATGGAAAGCTCCTCTATTGATAATATTTGCTCCTAAAAGCTATCCTAATATTTACCATGAGGACTGCATTATTGTATGGTATGATATTGAAGTGAAATTTCCAATTCTCTTCATCCATCACTGCCTCCTCAACTTTAAGCCTCTCTCTAATTTGCTCACCTGGATCAATTGATTCAGCCATGATATTGATAAACATGAATGAAAACTTTAAACCTAATTAAAGAACTTCAGCTCTATACAATCTTAGTCAAAATCTATATGTGAACAAGTTGAAACGTAGCCAACCTACATAGAGCTCTCACTTGTTGAGGGAAAATATCAAAAGCCCTAAGATGTTTTTGTGATGTATGATTTGATATGAAGTGATATGATTCATCATATAAACACTACAACAAAATGTTAGTCTGATAGGTGCCCTAGGGCCAATGTGATTGAGCTCTATTGTATCTATAACTGTACATTCTGTATTAATTTGATAATAAAGGTTAATTATTCATCTTATATTGCTTTCATTGTGCATTGCATGTTAAAGATGAAGTCCATGG